>NW_010729187.1:1729002-1795532 GCF_000365185.1 Nelumbo nucifera
TACTCTGGGTCTACTCATACGCGAGCTGGGCCCTCAGGCTCAGGAGCCCAAGGGGAATCCAGGAGCGTGTTGTCGCCGAACCACGCTCTTCAGAAGAGTAGGGAGGCCATTTTCCCCGAGGAAGTCACGGCGTTGACCGATCTTCCTTTGAACCAGGTGGCTTGTCGCGCTGTCACTCATGCCATGGTGATAAGTCAGATTTCTTGTCGGGCTCTTTGCTTTTATCCCTCTTGCTGTCGTTCTTTTGATCACTTGTTCTTCCCTTTTGGTAGGTGAATTCTTCTATCCATGCCTTGGTGGCCCAGGTGGAAAGGAGCTCGAGGCAGGCGCGAGCTGCCGAAGAGGCTTTCTGTGCTGTAGAGGCGACTTCTCGAGCTGCTGAGGCGGCTGCTCGATTGTTGTGGCGGCTGCTCACACTGCACAGACCAGGCAGGCGAGGTCTCTGAGAGATGCCGAGGCCATGGGAGTCGTAGTGAAGCACATGGCGGACCTGAGGCTGGATTTGCAGCATCGGGTCGAATACCATCAGGAGGACATTAGGGAGAGGACGCAGATCTTTTCTCAAGGTATTGAAGATGCCAAAAAGAAGGCCATCGATGAGTACATCGCCTCGCCGAGCTTTGACGACCTGATGGTGGACTCGTACAGAAGGGGTTTTAAGCTAAGCCAGTGGATGATCCAGAATACGTACCCCGAGCTCGATACTAGTGCCATATCTACTTCGTGCATTACTAAGGAGATGGCCAACGCCTCTGATGGTGAGCCGGATTTCGAGGGCGAGGCAGGACCATCGAGTATCGTTGAAGTGCCTTCTGATGGTGAAAAAGTAGCTCCGGGCCTATAAAATGTATATATATATATATATTGAAATGTACACAAAGTACTTTGCAATGGAATGATTTTCTTTTGATTAAGTGTTGGTCGCTCTTTCCTCCGAACTGGTCGTATTGCCGAACTGACCATATGCCGATGCCCCTATTAGTTCATTGTTGGCACTTTGCCTAAGCTTTTAGTTGGCATCTTTTGCCTTTGCATGCCCATGCCGAGGTCCTTGTTAGCTCGGCGTGCTAGCCCTTTGGCTCTGGTAGCGACTTGGTCCACTTCGCTTGGTGATCTATAGGTAGTATCATCTCAAGTTAACGACGTTCCAAGCTCGGGGTACTTGTTTGCCTTTTAAAGTTTCGAGCCCGTATGTCCCCCCCGAGCACTCTCTTAACTTGGTAGGGCCCTTTCCAATTCGGTCCAAGTTTGCCCACACCGGGCTCGGGTGCCATGATCTTACAGAGAACCAGGTCGCCGACGTAGAAGTTCCGCTTTTTTACTCTGGCGTTGTAGTACCAAGCTACCTTTTGCTGGTAAGCTGCGGTCCGGATGTATGCGAGGTCTCTTACCTCGTCCAGTAGGTCGAGGTTGGTACGCAACTCATCTTCGTTTGTTTGATCGTCGTACGCTTCTAGTCGTAGTGTAGGTATTTCGATCTCCGTCGGGATTACCGCTTCAGTGCCGTAGGTGAGGTTAAAGGGGGTTTCTCCTGTGGCGGTTTTTTCTGTGGTTCGGTGAGCCCATAGAACACTTGGTAGCTCGTCCGCCCACAACCCCTTAGTTCGGTCCAATCGTGCGTTCAGTCCGCGGAGGATGGCTCTGTTCATTACTTCTGTCTGACCGTTCACCTGCGGGTGTGCGACCAATGTGAAGTTCTGTCGGATTCCCATACCTTGGAACCACTCCTGAAACTTGATATACTCGAACTGCTTGCCATTGTCGGAGACCAGTACCCGAGGTAACCCAAAGCGGCATACTATGTTCTTCCAAAAGAAGTTCTGCACGTTTCGAGTTGTAACTGTTGCCTGGGGTTCAACTTCTATCCACTTTGTAAAATAATCAACAGCTACCACTAGGAACTTCCTCCCACCTGTTGCTGGCGGGATTGGCCCCAGGAGGTCGATGCCCCATTGCGCAAAGGGCCATGGACTAGTGAGGTACTTGAGGTCGGCGGCAAGCTGAGGGTGGATGTTGGCAGGCTTCTGACACTTGTCGCATTTTCTGACGAACTCGACAGCCTCTGCCTTCATCGTTGGGCAGTAGTATCCTTGTCAAAATGCCTTTTGGGCGAGGGCTCTGCCCCCCAGGTGTCCGCCGCACAGACCTTCATGAGTGTCGCAGAGTACGAGCTCGGCTTCGGCAGGTCGCAAGCAACGCAGGTAGCGGAGCGTGTAGGACCGTCGGTACAACCGTTCGTCTATTATGACGTATTTGGCTGCCTGGCGATGCACTCTCCTGGTTGCATTGCGGTCCGCAGGGAGGGTTCCATCTAGAAAGAAGCTCGCGAGTGGGTCGATCCAGCTCGGCTCTGCTTCAAGGATGGGAGCGACCTCCTCTGCCCCACCKAGAATGCTAGGCCGAGGTAAGTCCTCTATGTACACGGTTCTCATGGTGTTGTGACTCGTGCTGGCTAACCGGGACAGGGCGTCGGCCTCAGTGTTCTCTGACCTCGGGATTTGCCTAATGTAGTGTGACTGAAAGTTGAGTAGAGTCTCCTTTACTTTTGCCAAGTATGCAATCATAGTGAGCTTGCGTGCTTCGTATTCGCCCGTAACCTGGTTGACCACGAGCTGGGAATCACTGTAGATAACTACGTGCTTTGCTCTTACCTTTTGCGCAAGGTTCAGCCTGGCTATCAGTGCCTCGTACTCCTCCTCGTTGTTGGATGCCGCGAACTCAAAGCGCAGTGCGTATTCCAATTTCATGCCACCTGGGCCGCGTAGCTCCATTCCAGCCCCACTGCCCTGCTGATTCGAGGAGCCATCTACGTGAAGGATCCAGGGCTCCTCATCCCAGTTCGCGTTTGKYCTAACYAKGAGAGATGYYACACTRSCTGCTAVTTCACGGGGTTCAGACTCTATTGGCTTGGGAGCTCCGGGCTCACCCGAATTGGGGATCTCAGGCTCAATCGGCCTAGGGACTTCGAGGCTAAATGTGCACTCGGCGATAAAATCTGCTAAGGCTTGGGCCTTAATAGCAGTTCGTGGCTTATACTGGAGGTCGTACTCGCTGAGCTTGATGGCCCACTTCGTTAGCCGAGCGGAAACCTCGGGCGTGAGTAAGACTTGCCTCAGAGGTTTGTCGGTCAAGACCATGACAGTGTGAGCTTGGAAATATGGGCGGAGTTTCCGAGCTGCAATTGGCAGTGCATATGCTAGTTTTTCTATCTACGGGTATCTCATCTTTGCTCCCTACAGAATTTTACTAACATAATAGACGGGCCGCGGGACCCGATCTACTTCTTTTATTAGTACCGAACTGACCACCYCGTCGCTTGCCGAGAGGTACAGTTCTAAGACCTCGCCTTCCTAGGGCCTGGCTAAGGTTGGCACAGAAGCGAGGTAGCTTTTTAGCTCGTCGAACGCGAGCTGGCAGTCTCGGGTCCATTCGAACCCTTTGCCTTTGATTGCCTTAAAGAAGGGCAGACAGCGGTTTGCCGATTTGTACATGAAGCGGCTCAGAGTGGCTATGTGGCCGTTTAGCCTCTGAACTTCTTTACTTTYCGGGGTGGTCTCATATCTAGGATGGCCTTTATCTTGTCCGGGTTGGCCTCAATACCGCGCCGGTTGACAATGTACCCTAGGAACTTACCCGAGGTGACATCGAAGACACATTTGTTGGGGTTCAGTTTCATGCTAAATTGACGCAGAATTTGGAAGACAGAATCTAAGTCTTGTATTAATTCCTGTGAAAACTACGTCTTGACGACCATACCATCTACATAACATTCTATTTTCGTGCCAATTAAGGGTCGAAACAGCTTATTTACAAGTCTCTGGAAGGTCGTCTCAGCATTCTTCAGTCCGAAGGGCATGACCTTGTAGCAGTACAGGCCGAACTCGGTTATGAAGCTGGTTTTTCCCTCATCGGACTGGTCCATCCTGATTTGGTTGTAGCCTGAGTAGGCGTCCAAGAAGCTTAGCAACTCATGTCCCGAAGTCATGTCCACTAGGTGGTCAATTCTAGGGAGGGGGAAGCAATCTTTTGGGCAAGCTCGATTCAGGTCGGTGTAGTCGACGCACATGCGCCACTTGCCGTTTGCCTTTTTCACCAGCACTGGGTTGGCTACCCAGATCAGGTAATGAACCTCCCTTATGAAGTCTGCGGCGAAAAGCTTTTCGACCTCCTCGTCGACCGCCCTCCAATGCTCCGGGGCTAAGTTGCGTTTCTTCTGTCTAATGGGTCTGACTACAGGGTCAGTATTAAGTTTGTGAGTTATAAGGCTAGGGTCAATACTGGGCATATCGGCCGCAGACCATGCAAAAATATATAAATTTTGAAGTAAGAAACTCACCAGTTCGGTTCGTAGAGGCTCCTTGATGGAAGCACCGATCTGTAGCATTCGAGCCGGATCCGTAGCCGAAGTCGGGATTGCGACCGTTTCCTCTATGGGCGAAGCTCGTTCCTTGCCCTGTTCCGTAGGCCGCTCCAGCTCGAGGTCGTCGGCCGCCTTGGTTTTTCCCTTCAGGGCGACAACATAACACTTGCAGGACTCAAGCTGGTCGCCCCGCGCTACCCCCACACCGAAGTCAGTAGGGAACTTCATTGCCAGATAGTAGGTGGAGACCACTGCCCGTAGGACAAGCGTAATTAGCCACCCTATTATGGCATTGTATGGGAAGGCGGTTGCGACCACCAGGAAATCGTGGTTGAGTCTCACCGCACAAGGCCATGTGCCGACTTCCACCGGTACTGTTATTTTCCCAAGGGGCTTGACTTCTTCTCCGCTGATGCCCACTAGGGGAGTGTTCGCGGGCTTTAACTCGCTTCTTTGCAACTGAAGCTGGTCAAATGCTGACTTGAAGAGGATGTCTTCCGAGCTTCCTGAATCCACAAGTACGCGCCTGACTTCGAAGTCGCTGATCCTTAGTTTTATGACAAGCGCGTCATCATGGGGGTAGTGGACACCTCGCGCTTCGTCTTCTGTGGAGAAGATTGGTTCTTCTGTCTTCGGCCACTTTGGAGGGTTCTGCTCTTCTCGAGTTGCTTCGCGAACTGACATCCGGGCTGCCGCCGAAGTACAACCTGCTACTACCGACCCTCCCACTATTACGTGGATGGTTCCCCGAGCTGGCCTTTCTTCCGGAGGCTATCTTTGCGATGGTTCTCGGCTGGCCTGCTGCTAGATTCGGGAGCATCCTTACTGTGCTCCCCTTGCCGGCCTGTCTTATTATTATTATTATTATGCTGTACAAAATTTCTCAAGTACCCGCGACGAATGAGTCCCTCTATCTCGTCCCAGAGATTATTACACTATTCGGTACTATGACCGTGATCTCTATGGAAGCTACAGTACAAATTTTTGTTTCTCTTGTTTGGGTTCCCCTTTAGGCGAGGTGGCCACTTCACGTATGGGGCATCTTTGATCGTCATCAAGATCTCAGTCCGCCTTGTGTTTAAGGGTGTGTAGTTCATCCGAGCTGCTAAGGGAGCTCGGGATGGATGGCTTGGCTTCTCCTCCCGGGCCGGGTTTTTTCTGTCACCTGGGTTGGAGGGCTCGCCTTCTCTTTTCCTTTTCTCGACCCTGCCTTCGGTCCTTTGGTTGATCTCTTCCTCTGTTCTCATGAACTTGTCCGCGAGCTTGAGGAATTCGGCCACGGTCGCGGGCTGGCTGGCCACCATGTGCCATTTGAACTCCTTGTGCGTTACTCCTCTCTTGGCCACCGCGAGCTGTACCGCGGGGTCTAGTCGCGGTATCTGCAAGCACGCGTCATTGAACCGCTTGATGTAGCCCTGGATGGACTCTCCTTCCCTCTGAACCACTCCAAAGATGCTTTCCTCAGTTCTGGGGCATCGCTTGTTGGTAATGAAGTGTGCGATGAAGACCTGCACGAACTGGGTCCAGCTTCTTATTGACCCGGGGGCCAGGTTCTTGTACCAGGTGCGGGCCACCCCCCTGAAAGTGGTGGTGAAGGCCACGCACATGCACGACTCACTAGCCCTTGCCAGGTGCATTTGGGATTGGAAGGCATCGACGTGGTCGTTGGAGTCGAAGGACCCATCATACTTGTCTAGAGGGGGGAGTTTGAAGTCTCTGGGCATGGGGACTGCAAGGAGTTCTGATGAGAGGGGGGAAGGAATTGAGAGAATAGGGGCTGCTTTTACCTCGTCCGAGCTTGTCTCTTCTTTACCTCTGAGCTCGGGCAAGACATGGGTGGCAGTTCGGCGACTTCGCCGGCGCCTTCGTTGTTGAGTGGACCTGGTACTGGCGTTGCTGGCCTCTGTGTTGCCGAGCTCGATGGGCCCGGAATGTTGGTAGTCCGCTGCTAGGGCACTAAATCGGTTCTCTGTGAGCGAGAACTCAGGGTTGGAGCGCCGAGGTGCTGACTTTGCGGGGGTGATTTTTCTTTCCCTTCGGCCCGTTGATGAGGCTTGGCTGTTAGGAGGGTTCTGAGGTTGGGAGGCTTCTCCTCGGAGGTGGTGTCCACCCTGGGGGGAAGCCTTGACTGGCTTTGGAGCAGGATGCCGCAGTGGAAGCTGCGGTTGGTTGATAGGTAGTTGGGGGAACTGCTGTTGATATTGATATTGAGAGAGGTGGTGCAGTACTTGGTGCGCTGGAGCTGATGCTATTGGAACTGCTGCATTTGGGCTTGCATTGCCCGCATGCACTGCATCAGGTCGTCAAACTGCCTCTGGCTAGTCGCCAGGGGGACAGCAGTTGGTTCAATAAAGGTTGTTTCGAAAGGGAGTGGAAAGGGGACATTCATGGCGGGAAGGTTTATGGGCGCCACTGTTCGTGGCGCATTCAGGCTGGGGACCCATCCACCGGAAGGGGGATGGTGAACTGCCCGATGCACACCACGGGGACTTGAAGTTGTTCCCCGGCGGTGTTCATCTCCGTGCCACGTCCGGCATTGCTGAACCTGATGCATTTGGATCTGGATAGCCCGGATGCATTGCACCAGGTCGTTGACTGGAAAAACTCTTGCTAGTAGTATTTCTTCTACCAGCAGTACCAACATCAGTTTTCTCCACTGCCGCAGAACCAACAGCTGGTTCCACCTCGGCACCTAGTGGCCCATCAGAGTCAAAACCGGCCTTGGATCAACCAGAATATCAATCGATCTCCCCATCGAGACAAGAGACCTCCCAAGTCCCGATTCCTCCCAGGAGTCAAGTCTCACCTCGTGGAAGAAGAGACGGCTTGCTTACTCCACCTGCCTCACAAGGGAACCTTGGAAACAGGTCTGGGGATACTAAGCCTCATAGGACCAATCTTCCTCGGCATTCACAGCAGGAAAATGATGGTTTGCTAGCAGGTAACCAGCTCGGGGTTCAAGGTGCAAACTCGAGACAGGGCCTCTCCATCCATGATAGCCAGCCCCAAAATCCCACAAGGAATTAGGAGTTACCTCGCGACAGAGCGGTACTAGAACACTCCGAAATCAGCAGCACCAATGTCAAGCTAGTAAAGAAGCAACAACGGAGACGTCGCAAGGCACGCCGTACCTCGGCTCAGAACAACCAGCTAGCAAGGCCGAACCAACAAGAAGGGCAAGCCAAAGGTAAGGAAGAAGCGAGCTCGGTAGCTACAAAGGCTGCTCCTCCCCTACTTTCCAGGTCATCTCCCCTGTCTCCCGAGCTCTTGGCGACCTCGATGCCTAAAGACTTCAAGATGCCTCCCTTAGACAAGTACGATGGGTCCTTTGGTCCTAATGACCATGTGGACTCTTTCCAATCCTAGATGCACCTAGCTGGGGCCGATGAGTCTTGTATGTGTGTGGCCTTCTCCACTACCTTTAAAGGGGTAGCTCGGACCTAGTATCGAAACCTCACACCGGGATCGACCAAAAGCTAGTCGCAGTTCACAGATCTATTTACCTCGCACTTTATCACCAGCAAGAAGTGCCCGAGGTCACAGAAAGCCTTCTCAACATGGTTCAGAGAAAAGGAGAGTCAATCAAAAGCTACATTAAGCGTTTCAACGACACATGCCTACAAATTCCAGACCTAGATCCGAAAGTAAGACTCACGGCAACTAAGAAAGGAATAACCCACAGGGAATTTAAATGGCATGTGGTGGCCAATAAACCAAAGGACATCACCGAATTCCTCAAGCTAGCCGATTAGTTCATCGGTACCGAAGAGGAAATCAACCAGAAGGCTGACAACCCAAAAGAAAAAAAGGAAAAGAGACAACGAAGACATAGGTAATAGCAGACAAAAAAGAAGAAAGAGCAAGTCCCTAAGTAGGGGAAGAAACAAATCTAGAAGCCGATCTCCCTCGCGAGCTCGTAAGTTAGGTTGGCGCTACAGGACCCCATCTGTTGAAAGAACGAACTACATGCCATTGAACGCTAACCGAGGAGAAATCCTAATGGCCATTAAGGACTCCTCCTTTGTCAAATGGCCTCCCAGATTAAGGGGAGACCCTGCAACAAGGAACCGAAATGTCTACCGTCATTTCCACAGATACCATGGGCACAACACGGAAGGGAGTTGGGGTTGTCCTCCGGAGGATGGTGAAGTGGCCACGTGTGGTGTTTGGTGGCACAGTTAGCGTTGGAACTCCAGTCATAGTAAGCAGGATGGTGAACTGGCTGATGCACACCGAAGGGAGTTGGGGTTGTCCTCCGGAGGCATTCATCTCGCTGTTTTTTTCGGCGTGACTGGAAGATACCATTGACGTAGAAGTAAGGTTGATAACTGTAAGGAAGAGGGATGACTTTTCGGTCGTGTTCCCACAGACGGCGCCAATTGATGTAGCGCGATTTGACTACTCCCAGTTGGAGGGTGATCTGGCTTCCAATCGAGCAGCGAGCTGGATGAATCTGCAAGACGATGGATCAGAGAACTCAGGGTGGCTAACCCGGCGAGGTCATTCCGATGCTTAAGTTAATATCTGTGAGCTGAATTCTTTGAGAACTTGAGAGTTTGAGAGCCAGAGAGTAGAGTGATCACGCATACCTGGGCCCTAGAGGGGTTGTTGCTCTTATATAATTGAGCTCCCACAGTTTTCACTGAACGGTTCTGGGATCTTCGGCCTGAGGGGATGAAATCCGTTTCCGCTTTAGTCGGGGAATAACATATCAGTCAATAAAGTCTATCGTTTCCGCCCGGTTCGGGTGGGGTGAAGATAAGGTCTGTCATTACGTGGCGTGATCCTGTGAGGTTTGGAGCCTGTTAGAGAAACTTCTGGAGTCATTACGTGGCGGTTCGGGTTGTTAGCCCCGAGCTGATACTTCAGTTCTTTAGTTCCGAACTGGATCGGATGCCGAGGTGGCTGAATACCCGAGCTCAAATGTTACAAACTAGGCTTGTCAGGTTTAGCTGTTATCCCTTAGTCAGGTTGTGTCGATGTGTCCCCTTCTCGCTAGGTCAGGCCAAATCACCCTTCATCGGTGTTGAATTCAAATAATCGCCTTATTCAAGATTTTGGTCTAAATAATACTGATGACGTATCTTCTTCAATGATCCACAGGCAACCAATTACAGACAACCCAAGTTACCCCTCTTTTGATCCTTTTCAAGTTGTTTGTAAATGTGATGGGGGAGTAATCCCAACTACTGGTATCTCCTGTAGGTTTTGTGTTTTCAACAGTAATAAATCCTTTATTCGTGTAGTTGGGGTCAAGTTGCAATCCAGTGGCCCAAGTACTACAGCGGAACTTTTTGCTATCTTCTCAGCTTTATCTTTTGCTAAAGATCGTGGTGGATTTCTATGTTACTTCTCTCAGATGAAAAGACTATTGTGGACTTTTTGTGTACAAGTTCTCCTTCCCTTCCTTGGGAAGTTTTTGTTTGTGTTGATAAAATACAAACTCTGTTATATTTCTTTAGCATTGTAAAGTTTAGTTTTATATATAGGAAGTTTAATAGGGTTGTTCATATTGTTGCTCAAATGATGAAGTTTTTGGATATTAATTTTATGGAATGGAGCAGCCCCCCAATGTGTATTGAACCGTCTGTTTCTTGCTTCTATAGTTCTATTAATCGTATCTTTCACTTAATAGTATTTACAATCATTGATATTCCATGATAGAAGCTTAGCTCCTTGCCACAAGGAATTGGAAGATTACTTTGTCTCAGGACGTTGCCCTGTTTTCCCCTGCCTAAGAAAGGAGCTACCAAAGCCAAGCTAAGAGAACTAAAGGAATTACAATGCCTTAGAGGAGCACTAAACTTCATACTAGGTTCAAGCATCCCCAATGTGAATGATGATGTATGACTTACAGTATTAAAATAAGTCGGTGTCCCTGCAATTCGAGAATTGCTTTAAACTGAAGGAATTGCCTCCAGCGCTCGTTTTGGTTGGTTCCAAGTCTGAATGTGTTGAATATTGAGGGTTGTCGGAGGCTCACTTCCTTGCCCAATGGACTGCTTAACCTATTCTTGGGGTTGAGTCTAGTCTATTGATATGGCTTTGGGATGAGAGTCTACCACCAAATCTTACTCGTCTTGAGATTGACCATACCTCATTAGTTGAGTTCAAATCACTAACCAGTGGTTTACAAAACTTAGCATCTCTTTGGTACCGGTACTCTGGAATGCTTCTCGCTCTTGGCTCTAGGACAATAGTCCTATCAAATTGGGAGTTCAAATCAGCGCCCCACAAGACTGCCCCCCACAACGTCCCACAGCACATCTCCTTCATGTATTAGGAACATCTCCTGATGATAATATCAGGAATAATGATGTCATCATCGGGAGATGTTCCCAATACACGGTGGGGATGTGCTGTGGGACATTGTGGGGGACAGTCTTGTCTTGTGGAGGGCTGATTCGGTCTCCCAAATTGGGGCCATGCCTACCCAACAACCTTCACCCGTTTATTGTTGATTGCAAAGATTCCACTCATTATTTACCAAAGCAAACAAGTACAAACCAAGGTTTGAAAACTAGACTGGGCACAGAACCATTCTGGCCACTGGTTCTCAGGTCAAATGGTCCGATCATCTGGTTCAAACAGATAGCTCGTTCTGATTTAAAAAAAAAAATAAAGAAATAAATAAAATGAAAAATAGGCAAAAACCATTGTCTGGATTGACTGATCAACGGTTCTATCGCCTGAATTAGTGGATTGCTGACCAAATCAACAGTTTATTGCCCAAAAACGGTTTTAGGGTGAAACGGAATCAACTACCTGACCATGATGCAAATCATGGTGCAAATGCAAACTACACAATACAGGAGCTAAGTTACCAACGTACAACTCCATCTTTCATACAGGATTCGGAAAATTCTTGCTGATTGCAGATATCTTATTTATTCATTCTTCCGGTGCTCAGTTCATTTTGCTCTTAAATCTGCAAATAAAGCTGCCCATTTACTGGCTCGTTATGCTTTATCTATTTCATCGATGCATACTTGGTCTAGAACTCCATCCTTTCTTGAAGATTATATCGTTCATGATTGTACCCTGAGCACCAGTAATTAAAGATTTTAAAGTCCTTGCCTTATCAGGGTTCGGAAAAAAAAAAAAAAAAACACAAAAGAATGCATAATGTTTAACGTTCTTGGTAGTTGGTGCTCGACACATTCTGTTTCATGAATTAACAACTTTCGTTCAGATTTTCTCGTTTGGCTTTGGTCTCAGTTTATTGGATACAAAGAACAAAACCACGATTTGGCCATATCAGATTGGATAACTTTGACAAGAATGCTAGCTCGGAGGTCTTGGAAGCAAGCATTCAATTAGAACTCCTGATATAAATTCTCGGTTTTTAGTGGCTTCTACTCAATCTCTGGACCCTCAGCCAAAACTCAAAGCTTTTCCTGGCAATTTTTAAAAGAGGTAACCAATCAAGTGGATTCATCAAAATTCAAAGGGGGGTGCTTTGATTGGTCAAAAGCCCTTCCAGTACCATGTCTTTTCAGTATCATAGATTTTCCCTTATCTTAGATATGGCAACGGCAACCTACAATTATAGATTTGATTGGTCAAAAGCTTTCTCCTTTCATATGCTGCCCGGGCACTGTCCTTTCTCTTATTTTCAAATTGCTGTAGACAATAGAATTCCTAACAATTAGTGCATGATTCTCAAGTTCAAGTTCCTTTCTAATAAGGTAAAATTTTAATTAAAAGTTGAGGAAAAATTATATATGGTAAGTTTTCTAAGCACAATTTTTCATTACAAGCTTCATTTGTAATTCAGTAATGATGAATGAATAAAACCATGGAACAGAATCACATTGATCTTCAAATACAATAGTTACAGAAACCAGCCCCAAACAGAGGTGAAGAACAAAAGGAGAAAATAAAGGACCAACATTCACCACAAGTTTGATCGTATATTAATCAATGCATTTGTAGCTTGTACTAATATCAAAGTAAACTCTCATTTGGGTTCTGTATGCTAAGCCATGCCTTTTTGGCAAGTTACCATTAATTTTAGCTTTTGTCAATTACATAATCAAGTTCTCATAAAACTTTCCCTCGCCCACCCAATACACTCGAACACAAATACATAAAAAGATGAAAAACAAAACACCATTGCAATTTGGTTCAATGGGAGTGCAACATCAACTATGGTGATGCCATGGTTTCATCTAATGATAGGTGCTGAAAAGAGAAATGGTCATAAGGTTTTCATTGCTTTCATGGTTTATGGGGAGAAAGATATGTAGGTCCATCACTGACACAATACAACTTCAAATACTTAATTTGTGCTGAGAGCTTGACTTAGAGACCACAAATCTTTAGTTTTATGGAGAGCAAATGGCTTATTTGATTGTTAGTTGGGAATGATGGGGATCTTCATTTAGGTATTTGTGTGGTTGGTTTACTAGGTTGTTCGCTCACTTGTTGAGCATTGTATCTGTGCACATCCCTCTTGTCTCTTCATTTCCTTTAGGAAGATTTAACACATACACAGAGCTGGTTCTTGGCTCACTGTACCCCTCTGAGATTGAAGCCATTTGAGCAGAAATTTTCTTGGGAAATTTCACAGATAAGCCTATAAAATGAGTAAAGTAGGTGGTGAGGGCAAAATTGGGTTTTTAAAAATTAAAAGTGTCATGTGAAGTCACATGTAAATGGAATGTCACAAACAAGTAATGGAAGGGTAGTATGTGCAATTATTTCTGAAAGTTGAGGGATACTTCAAGTAGGTTCTAAAACTTTAGGAGTACTTTAAATAATTGTTAGATAGCTCACTTTAAGTAACTAATCCTTAAAATTAAGAGCAATTCAGTAGACTCAATGTTCTAGAAGATTTTGGGAAAAATGTTTTCTTGGTTAGCTACACAAGCTGTTTGAAAACATAGGTTACAATTTTTTTTTTGTACATGACAATCTTTTTGTAAAGCAGGGTGTTGGGGTATAGTGCTGCAAGGGCAGCTTTTGTATATAGTCTCTGTGTATAGCTTCTTGCTGTACATGATGCTTTTTATAATACTAATATACATTGCTTTCTCTCAAAAATCTCCGTACTAATGTTCATATCTACATCTTATTCCAGTCTCCTTGCCCAAGCGTTGATAAAAAACAAGGGCACTTTTGAAAATTCAAAAATTATTTTGGCTACCATGGAACCCCCAATACTTTATTTCCCAGAAGATAATGGAAATTCCTCATTAATGAAAGAACATCTAGACAAGTATAAAGTGAGGCCACCATAATGGGTGATGGATTCCACTACAAGGATACATAGAATACCAAAAAAAAAAAACCCAAAAAAGTACAAATAAATAAATACCTTCACATGCCGAAACATTGAAAATCTGCCAGACACATCCCTAAGATGACAGTACCAATTATATGCAAGATATCACTTAGTGGTAATACCACGTGAAGATTTTAGTCCTTGATTAGTGAAGGGGAGGATTTTCCAACAATATAACATGTAAAGTTTTTTTTTGTAATAAAATAAAATTTATTAAAAGAAAAAATAAAATACAAGGAGAGTGACTAGGAAACAAACTTCAACTCCCAACAAGACCTCCACACCAAAGAAACTCCACCAGGACAATAAATACAAAACCCAAAAACCCAACTATCCAACTAATACAACCTCACCACAACACCCACAACCCACAATCAACCCAAACCAACAATCAAAAAAAAAAAAAAAAAAACTCAAGCTATCACAATTCAGACCGTACATACTCAAAAACCAGCTACTTCTTTGAGGCTTTCTTAAGCTTCATCATCGTCTTGGTTGGTCCTAACCCAAAGCCCCCCTTTTAATCTAGCAAAGACATTTGAAACCAAGATATCTTAGTGCTTTCTCTGTTTTCTAAATCTTCTAAATTGCTAGAGAATCCTTCCTAAGCTCCAACATGTAAAGGTTTTTCACACAGCATTTACCTATAATATCATAATAATCATTGCCCAATATTAGCGCATACTGCACCACATACACTGCAATCTATCCTTTTTCTTTTTCCTTTTTGGAGGAGCCACTAATGGCTATTGACTTTTATTTTTTCCTAGTTAATAATATGGGTAGATGGAAAATTTTCTCAATTTTGGGGTGCCCTTGAGCACCCTTTTGGCTTCACCTGAGAATATATACCTAATGTGTGCCCAAATATCACAAGAAAAGCTATTAGGATTTCTTAAGATAATTAAAAACCTACTGACCTGCAATCACATCAGCAGATATTCCTTTTAACTTGTTAGGTTACTTCTTTTAACAGTAACTCTATGTTTTTTTTTTTATCAGTAACTCTATCTGAATTTCACTAGTATAACTAACTGCTGCAGCAGTAAACCAAGTGGTAACAGGATAAAAATATAGACTAGAAGTGAATTCTGAGTATTAGCTAGTTCTCTTGACTGTGACTTCCAAACCAATATATTATACATATTTTTATTAATAGACTTCGCAAATTGTTTCAGACTTTGTAAAATCATTCTACTTTTAGACACTAGAAATGTTTCCTTTCATTTTCATAAATGCCAAACTATTGCATAGGACCTTCCTAATTTGTTTATGATCTGGCTAATAAGTGCATTGGATCAGTCCAAATACCAAACCATCCCAACACCCCAAATTAGTTTGCACCCTCAATCTACGTTGATAAAATCTAAAACTTTGATTATTCCATTCACTTGGATTCAATCAAAACAAATCAAAATTTTGTCATAATAAATCTCGAAAAATATTCAGTTTTACATGCAGTATAGCTTATCAAAATTCAAAACCAAAATATTCCAGGATTTCATGAATTTTCAAACCATGCTTTCTATTAATAATATGATAGAATACCTAAGATGTTTGTTGAACTTTAAAACCATGCCTTTCAATTAACTTGGTGCTGAACTTCGGTTTGCTGAACACAGGCTAATCCCTGAGAAAACTTCTAACCAGTTGGCAAATTGGTATTCAGCATTTATAACAGAAAAGAAAATAAAAACATATGAAAAGAGGTGCCTGTTTCCAGTGGTGAGATTTGTGTTCTTATAGTTTCTCACTGGTCACAGGCATTGAACTCAAAAGACAACCACAGCTGGGGTACAGTGAACTCAGATGCAACATGCAAGCCTCTAAAGGAAGCAAGTGAGAAACTTTGAGTTAGTGAAAGCAAAATACAAGGGTTCTGCACTTTTGGTTGGGAGAATGAAATTCTAGATTATTTGCAATTACTATTTTACCCCTATCCTTATTTGTAGTTACTATTCATTTAGCTGTATAACTAGGATAAGGCTTAGATGGATGATGACATCTCATTTAGTAACTGATCAATAAATTTTTTGAATTTTACAATGGTGTCAGAGCAATTTATTTTATCCTTCATTTATTTATTTTTTTGGGGGTGAGGGGTCAATGTTGTTAGAGTCAATTAGACTAGATGGTTGAATCATTTGGATTGAACAATTGAATATGGTCCAGCCAGACTAGACATTGCTAATTTGGATGGTCCATTTTAGAGTGAAAAGACTTCCTGAGACCGTGTTATATGCAACTCCCACTGAAATGCAAACACAACGGTGCTTGAAATAAAAAATTAGTTGATATAGTGCCTTGAAATTAGTGCAAGCACTGGCATGTTCATGTTTCACTGAGGGGTCTCAGGATTGTACTGCAACCAGTCACAGGAAATGCAAGCTCCCTTTTAGACACCAATTTGGACTAGGAAATTGACATAAAACAACTCTTAATTGCTTTAGAACTAAGACAAATCAATGGATGACCCATAAAGACACTCCAATGAGGACTCTAATTACTAATAACAACTCTAATAACACTTTCCTAATCTTACAAATAACTCAACTTAAAGACGCCAGAAATTACTAAAAATAGTGATCTATAAGTTTACTGAAAATAGTAACTATGAGAAATACTATAAATACCAAGTCCAAGAATTACGATAAATAGTAATTTCGCAAATTCTGAAAAACAGTTCTTAAGATACCAACAACTTGGTCGCCCCCGTTATCTATGGCTGTTAAGTTGAACTTTGATGGCAGTTCTGTAGGTAATCCAGGCCCCTCTGGAATTGGGGGTGTCTTTAGAGCTGGGGGAGGAAATATCCTGGCCCTTTATTCTGGCCCGATAGGACTGAGGGACTCTCTTAGAGCAGAAGTTCTGGCACTCCTACAAGGGCTCAAGCTGACTAAACAGCTGGGTTTTCAGCAGTTGGAAGTGGAGGGAGACTCGAAACTGGTAATAGGTTGATGCAAACAAACAGCTTAGGTGCCTGGTCCCTTAGACAACCTGTAAGGGAGATTATGCAACTAACAAKGGAGCTTGAAGTCAGGTTTAAATGGACTAGGAGATCAGCCAATGCAATGGCTGATACTTTAGCAAAGCAAGGAGTTAGTAGGCAGAACCTTTTTTGGGCCTGTTTGTGATTTGATGAGGGGTCACCTTGTTTTTTGAAGGTGACAGTTGTACTAAGTTTCTTAAAGAATTAATGAAAGTTGCTGTTTCCAATAAAAAAAAAAGATGCCAACAACTTGAAAATAAAAAGATAAAAGAGTAACAATATCCTATAACCAAAAAGAATTCTAAAATTGGTATAGGAATTGGAACACTAACTTACTTCTCCATTGCTTCCAAATCCGCATCACATAAGCATATACTAAAGGAGGTAAAAGCTATCAAAAAGAACTTAGTAACAGTTTCTTGGGTTCCAAGGTTTGCCAAATACTCTAGCAAAACAGTAGACATAATCAGATATTCTGGGGATTGATACCTCAAGAGGGGAAATTGTAAAAGGATATTCAAAGACCCATAAAAAGATGGTTAACTGGGGCTAACTAATGCAGGAGCTGAAGAATCAAATTTGGAATTTCCTGAAATTTTATGTTTTTTGTATTTTTGGACAGTAGGGGTATTTTCGTCATTGTATAGTCCCATGTGGGCCTGGGCTATAGCATCTTGTTCTTCTAGTATAGTAGGGATTTTCTTTCAATTTTCAGTTTATTTGCATTAATAGGCAGAAAGTTATTGTGTTTCTTCACGCACAAAAGGAGTGGCATTTTTGTAATTATAGTGAACAGTATTCCGAGTCACACAAGTCACTGTATAAATAGATGTGTTCTCTTCCTTTTAAAGCCAATGAATGAATGAAGATTTCTCGAAAGCTCTTTTGCAAGCTCGCTGTATGGAGTGATTCCTACAAACCCTACAATGATTCTAGGACCCTTGGAGTGATTCCTTGGGATTTCTTTCTCTCTTTCTCTATCCTTTCTCTTCTCTCTATTCCTCTCTCTTTCTGTCTTGTGATGGTTTATTCCAGCCCTAGTAAATCACTAACCACCTCTGAAGGATTAGCTACTAAATGCATAAAAATATCTTGTAACAGTACTGCTGCTTACCAAATAACACTTCTTCCCGTATCTTTTCTTATAAATGCTGAGTAAAAGCAAAGGTTCTTGTTCACAAAAATGTTGGTTTGAACTTGGAGTGAAAAATGAAGAAATTAATATTGTATCCTTGTTTCCCCTTGGTATCTGTATCTGTATTCATATCTGGTCAGACCAGACTGGTCTTGCAACTCACATGAATGGTGTCCTTTATCAGAGGAAGCATGTAGATATGGCTGAAGTACACTAAAAACCAAGCGCATCAACTGTCTTGAAACCTAGAACTGTAAAACACGAATCTGCAATGGAAAATAGAAAAGAATATATAGGATATTTCACACATAAGCTAAACACCCAGCAATTATTTCGAAACATTAATCATTGTGATGACAAGTTAAAGATATTGGCATCAACGAAGTGAAATATTAGATACAATGGGATACAGTGATAGACCATCTAATGAACCAAATGCAGGACCCCTGTAAGAATTATCAGCTTGCTCCAATAACCGGAGAAAAAATATTTTGGTCAAGGATAGTGAATCCTTTATTGATATGATTCTTTGACTCTCAATGACAATGTCTATACTCTATACCAAAATTCAACTTGCTGGTCTTTTCAACCATATTGTTTGCCTGCTTTCTTTTGTCCTCCATCTTCTCTTTTGCATTCTAGCCTAAACACACTTTAATGAAATTGAATTGATACATTAAAATATCCACAAATTCAGGCAGACAAAACTCATCTCCATGCCATGGTGAAAGAAAACAAAATGAACAACATTCTTTCCTCTATTTCTGCAATTTCCAAATTGAGAGTTCAAAGAGTTACCATTTCACCTTGTCATTCAAGGTGCTACATGGGAAAACTGTTGATTGAAACAGATAGGGAATCTTCCTCTGTTTTATACTTCTATTACTTTATCTCAAGCCTGAAGCTTATGCTCATTGATTATTCATCTAGTGGGACCTACTTTTCATAAGCAAATGAAGACCAGTTTGTGAAACAGATTGTGTCTGATTGTTTTTACTTTCTACCACATAAATCCAACATGGCAATCTGCAAATTCAATTGATCAATTATGTAGATTAACAAAACAACCTAAGAAATTAAACCCAAATGTTGTATTGTTTGATATCCTCCAAAAACTTAACTTTTTGTGTCTTTCTTTTCTGACCTTGATAGTTGATATTTGATACAACCAAGCCTACAAACTACAAATTGGCATCAGCTTTGAAGGTTCTCTTGACCAATAGAAGTAAACAATATGGTCACTAATTAATAGCTCATTTCAAAAGTTGCTCGGGAATGCTATATTGCATCTTTGCTCAATAGCAATCATGGGTGAACAACTGAACATACTTCTGCAAAAGCAAATGCCTCAATCTTTCCTGCCAATTTCACCTTCTATAATTGCATGTCTTGTCAAAACAATCTCCTTAACTAGATTCCTGTATGTAAAGGGCCGAACAGCAGCTCGCAAGAATAGTTCAGGAGGCATCGTGCTCTTCTTGATCCTCCTTCTCCTAGGGCCATAACCCACATACTTCCACTCTTCCTCACTCACCTTTGCCCTACCCAGCCTCACATTCTCACCTCCCTCTTTCCCACTCATCTCTTTAGCCTCATTTTCCATTGTTTTCAGTTGCCTCTTATAGAATGCGGTAGAGGCCTCTACACTTTGCTTCACTAAACTTTCCATTTCTTCAGAGCTTCCAAGTGCCTTATTAAACTTTTCATCCCAGTACTTCTCAGTCTCTTCAGCACTTAAAGCTTCTTCTCTGATCCCCAATTCTTCATCATGATTTCCATCTTCCATGTCCATCACTATATCATCTCGATCATCATCATAATCTTCATCACCACTACCAGAATTGTCATACTCACCACTGTCATCATCATCATCATCGTCACCTTCTTCTTCTTCTTCTTCTTCTTCAATCCAATCTGTGATCTCAGTCTCATGCACATTGTCATCATCTTCATCTGGGGCATCACACCCCAACTCCATCTCCTCCAATTTTGCCTTCCATTCCCTAGTATACGGATGCAAGAGCTCAATTGGATGATTCGACAACAGGAACTCCAAGCACTTTGACTTCCCTTCATCACTCAGCTTCTCATAACCTTTAACTACATCATCCACAAATGCCTTTGGATTCACTTTCACAATCTTACACAACCCACCAAAGTACGTACACAGCTCAACTCTTCCATCTTCGTGTCTCAACTCAAACAGGTAGTCCTGTTCAGTATCCGGATCTAGCAGAGGCATCAAAGCCTTGAAGAAATCGATTTGTGGTTCAAACCTGCACTGATACACTGGTCTCTTGACGTAGATTATGTCGGGCCGCATCCAAGCTGCGCATTGTGTGATAAGAGCTCTGGCCTTGTTCCCTAGTCTGCTCATCAAGGTCCACTTATCCAAACGTTGATTCCCAGCCTCTAGAACGACCTCAGACACCAGAGTCCACTGCTGCCATGGTAGCTCTGTAATTCTCCACTTGGGATGTCGAACGAAGACCCAGAAATACCTAAACCCCACTGTTCGATCCATGGACTTCAACCTCCGAGTAAAATCCGTCGCCATTTCGAACTGTTCGATCTTTTCCCACTCCTCATGGTCTCGAACTTCACCAATTAAACTAACGCACTCGTCAGAGAACCGACCGCGGATTGGATCACCGACGACAATCCCGCGCCACGAGTAGGGACCGAATTCACCGTACTTGTACCAGTCGTACGGGTGCCGGAGATTGGGGTCGTCTTTCTCCATAAAACGAACCATGCGATCGTAACCCAAACCGATCATTTGAAGCTCCTCTTCCGAGAAACTGTCGGCCTGGTTGCGATTGGGGTTCTTAAGCCGGTAGAAGAGGTTCTCGGCGAGTCTCTTGCTTTTTCGGCGTGCGTTCTTCTTGGCTTCTCGCCGGAGCTCAGCGTTACCTTCGATGCGGCCCGTGGATGGTCCGCCGGGTTTTTTCTTGCTCCGTCCGGCGAAAGCCCTGGCATTCCGACGATGAGGAGCATTTCGTTGGGAGATAGAGGTTATTGCCTGAATGGGGAAGTTCGTCGACTTTATTGGAGAAGGAATTCGGGTTGGGGTTAGAGTTGTAGAGAGAGAGAGAGAGAGTCGTTTCAGGGCGACCCATTGGTGACAAGAGAGAGAAGGGTTTAGGGTTTTAGGAAGGGAGAAATCGTAGGTATTGAGCATTTCATAAAGTTAGAACTCAGCAGTCAGCAGGAAATTGTCCGTCCAAGGACAGAGGAGAAGATAAAGAGGCTTTCAAAAATCATGGGCTTAATTACTTAAGTACCCATACGATATTTAGAAATTACATGGAAGTTTCGGTGTTGTCGTTAAATTGACGGAAAGACTATTTTGCCCTTAACAGTTCATCAAATTTTCCAAATATGCCCCTTACCATTTATCAAATTTTCAAATATATATTAAATTGAAATATTTAAGGAAAAAAAATACAAAATATACCCCTTAACAGTTCTTCTTCTTCTTCTGTTCAGTCATGCACAAACACTTTAGTTGTTTATAAAAGAAAAAGAAAAAGTCTGGTTGTTTTCATTTCACAGAAAATCAGAAACCAGATTATGAACTATAATCTGTATACACACTTGCTGAAACCATCTTTGGCTCAGTTTGAGAAGAGTACAAAGATGTGACATTAGTAGATTATGGAGAAAAGCAAAGCTATGGATGGCGTCTCCTAGATGGATCTGATTTAAAGGGTGGTTTAGAGAGATATAATTGCATTAAAAACATCAAACCCAATATTAATTAAATCGGATTAGCAATTAATAGTAATTACTATTACTTGAAGTTACTTTCTCCCTTTGAAACCCTTCATGGCAACTTTTGGGTTCACCAAGTCACATTGTCATTTTGCCATGTGGCAATGCCAATGAGTGCCACTTGGCAACACTCTTATTTTGATACATCTCACATCCACACAAGACTGTTGAATTCAATTTCAAGGTATTACAAATGGGAGTGGAAAAATGACTTCAATTTTTTCATCTGGCATTTGTGGTCTAAACAAGCTTAGCTTTAGCGGGTATGCAGAGTCTTACTCGGGCTCAGCTTGGTAAATACTCGAACTCGGTTCGAAGAATATCGAGTTGGGTCAAGTAGCTAGTTGAGCCGAGTTTGAGCTTTGTAATATCTAGCTCACGACTCAAGTAGTTCGCAAGCCTAATCGAGATTTTAATAAAATATTTTTAATATTTTTTATTTATAATATAAATAAATATTATTTTTATTAATTTATTTATAATTATATAATTTTATTTATAACATTTCATAATATTGATTTATTTATTATTTTTAATATATAATCAAGTTTTCTAACATATATTTTATTTATAATACTTTAAATATTAATTTATTTATAACTTTTAATAGCAATATATTTATAATTGGTTCGAGCTAAGTTGAGTTTGAGTAGCTTGCAAATATTGGCTCGAGTCAAGTTCAAGTATAAAACTCAAAACTCAATCAAACTCATTGAGTTTTGAGCTCCGAGTTTTGGAGTCAAGCTCGAGCTTAATCCTCCCAAAACTCGATTTGACTCAGCTTGATTATACCCCTAGTGTGGAGGATTCTTGTTCCTATTGGATTTACTTCAAATGACATGGCTGAACTAGCAATTCATGTTGGGCTCATGCAAGTTCTTAACAAAGGATTCTACCCCCTTAACATTGAGCCTGACTCTCTATCAACCAAGGATTTTAAAAATGGACCGAATAGGGAATCATTCTGGGGTTTGGTTGCCAAGTCGAATGGTCCAACCATCTGGTCCGAATGGACAATCCGCTCTAACAGAAAAAATAAAAATAAATAAATAACCCAAAAAATGGCCAAAATTGTTCTCGGGTTGAACGATTCAATGTTTCAATCGCCCGAATCAGCGGTTTACTAACCAAATCAACGGTTTTTAGCCAAACAACGGTTTTGGGGTTAAACAGAACCGATTAAATGACCAGTTCCCGATTTCCTGGTCCAATTGTTAGGTCCAATCCAGTTTTGAAACCATGCTATCAACTATCATAGCTTTGAAGTCTCAAAGGTGCCCTAACTAGTAGGTTGAATCGTTGTTTAGTTGCACTTAAGGATGTCAATGAACCGGTTTTGGATTGGACCTCGTCCAATCCAAAATCAATTTGGATGGATTGGACGAACCAACAAGACATATTAGAGTGGACCAATCCGGTCCAAAATATTTATTATATTGGATTGGACCTGGTCTGTTTGTAACAAATTTGTATTGGATTGAGTTGGATTAATTCAATATCTTGTCCATTGATATAAGATAAGAATATATGTATCAATGGACCGGGTTTGAGCTAAAATCAATCTAAATCAAAATGAATATGAACAGATTGGACGGTCTAGACATTGAATTAGATCAGTCCAAATTGATCCAAAATATTCATCGAATTTGATTGGACCTGGTCCATTTATAATGGACTCACGATGGATTGGATCAAATCCAGTCCAATTAACACCCCTAGTTGCACTCTAGGCTCCGGCCCTTTTGTACCAATAATAATATATTTCTATAGTTTTCCCTCAGGTTTATAGAGAAGCTAATAGATGTGGTTCTAGGTAATAGCTTTTATTTTCTTTCCTTCAAATAAAAAAAATGCAATAGGCGTTGTTCTCTTGATCCTTTGAGAAAAGGGTGAGAAAAGGGTCAAAAATAAATATCTTTCAACAAAATGTTTGTCAGAAGTGGGATTTGAACCCACGCCCTCTCTCGAGGACCAGAACTTGAGTCTGGCGCCTTAGACCACTCGGCCATCCTGACGAAGCATGTTAATGTTAATCTATTTATTTATTTCTTCATTAGTCCGCACAATCACAATAACCTTTTCTACTTTTATAACCCCATCAAATCCGCCGCGTTGGTGTTATTCGAGTGCTGAATCAAATGATAATGTTTCACACCAGTGGTAAATTCATGGCCCCACTGTGGATTCCATGTATTTTATTATTATCCTGGAACATTATTATTATTAGTTTCACAACCTTTTGAACAACCACTTTGTTCGGCTAATTTATTGGGCAGGCTACCTTTAAAAATAATAAATAAATAAAATTTACTGGGCGGGCTTGGATTAGATTCGCGTCAAAATGACTCGAAAGCCTGAATCCAAAGAATGCTAACTTTATGCTATTTTTTCCTTTTTTGTGTGTGTTCTTTTGATGATTATATAAAATGCCAACTTGCACCAACATAATTATATCCTTGGGTGGAGTTGAAAAATAATTCACCCATTAATGATCAAAGTATCGGTATCGAGTATCATATCGAATAACTTGGATATGGATACGGATATAGGTTTACTTGGGAAACTCATAGATACAATTGAAAAGTATGAAAACACTTAAATATGCTAGGGAAATGCACAGAAATTCCATAAATATATTAATAATATTAAGTTTAATGTCAAAATAATTATAAATACATAGGAGCTTTATATTTTAATGGTATATATGAAGAAATATATTACAACTAATATAGCGAGATGCATAGATATGCAATTTTATTGATAATGCATCAATCAAGAATCTAAGACATATTATATAGATTCTTAGAAATTAATATATGCACAAAACCATTATCATTTTATTTTCTATTAAAGTCCAAGGCACAAAACATCTGCAACTATTCTATTTGAATTATTATATCAATATTTCTATTTTACTATTTTATTTTATAACATTAAAAAAAACAACAAAAAAAGTCAATTCTCAAATGTTTGGTAAACAACATTTTTATTTTTTAAAAAATAAATATGTTATTATAAATTGTAAAGTAAAGTATTAATTAATAATTTATAAGAAATGTATAATATTAACTTAAAATATATCAAATCTATTAAAATTTTGAAGATATATATCATATGAAAATTCATAAATTTTAATTACTAAAATAATTATTCCGTTATTAATATTTTTATTTTATAAAATTTCTAAAATACAAAATTATTTTATTTTTATATAAATGTAGATTAGTGGAATTGGCCAATTCAATTTATGTTATATTCTCAAATATTTTGCAAATAATATTTTTATTTTTGTAAATAGTAAATACATTATTATTTAATGCAAATTAAAATATTAAATAATAATTTATAAAAATTTGAATATACATATAATGTGCAAATTTATAAATTTTAAGTATTAAAATAATTATTCTATTAATAATAATTTTATTTGTATAAATTTCTTAAAATTAAAAATCAATTTTTGGTATATACATAGATTTGATAAATTATTTATTCCATTGTTCATAAAATACTAATTTTAAAAATTATTCTTTTTAATTTATAATTAGAGTTGTTGAATATTAGTATATATTGTTTATTTGGGTTATATGTAGACAACTAGATTTTAATGTTCATAAAGGTTAATGTATTTCTTTTATTATAAAAAAGTGATAAGTGGCTTGGTCGTTGAAGAGACATACACTCTTGGTCGTTGGGCAACTTTAGTTTTATGTTCAAATCACGCCTGTCTCATTTTTTTTTAAAGTGAGACATGATTTGTTGTTGTCAAACGAAAGCATGGACGCGGACATTTGTCATATCGGTGTATCAGATCATATTGCCTGATACTATACGATATGTGTCGATACAATAGCGTATCGGACTGATACACAAGACTGGTAGGATAAGTATCCAATCGTGACGTATCCTGCCAGTGAGGTCCAATGCCGATACGATATGTGTCAATATTATAATCCTTAATTGTATCTAGGGGTGCTAATAAGACAGGTTGGATCGGCTTTATGGTCATCAACTCAGGCCCAATTTTAAGATTTGGGCCTACGGCCTGAGCCTAAACTGAGGCTGAGGTTAAGCCCGTTCTTCCCAATCCGAAACCAGCCCAGCTCGCATTGTAATTTGATGCACTTGGCCTGAGTCACGCTCGAATTGTTCTATAAACCAATTTTATAATTACATGTATATATGTGTTTATGCAAATATATAGACATATATGTACGAATATATGCAAATATATATACAAATATGTACGAATATATGCAAATATATATACAAATATATATGTTTGAATGTGTATAATCGGGGCAGAGTTGAACGGCGTTCAGGCTACCTAAAGATTAGGCTTAGGCTCAAGAAAAAGATCTGAATTCTTCATCCAATCCCAGCCCAAAAACCGAAAATCCAAACCCAAACCATATAAAACTTGAGCCTGAATCAGTTCAGTCTCAGATTAAGCATTCGGTTTCACTTTCATCTATTGTATGTGTACAAAGCATATTATATTTATTGCTTGATAGGCGAAGACGGTAAGCACCTAAAACCCAATTCATCCCTTCTTTAAGTTGTTCATCTGAAACATCTTTTCCCTGATAAATATTTTGCATTGAAAAATTAAACTCTCATTTCTAAAAACTAATGGCATCTCGATTTCTAAACAGCATAAGAAAAAGAGGTCTCTACATTCCTATTTTATCCAATTTGGTACAATGGGTCATTTCGGATGGATTCCACAAAAAATATTAAATAATGAAATAATTAATGTATTATGCCTCCATAATGCACCACCATACACGATACACCATGTATCTGGTACATCAGTCTAAACGGGTCTCCCATCTAATAGTCTAATGATCCCAGTCATTATATTCCAAATGTGTGATGAAGAATCTAAGGCAAATGGTATGCTTTCTCATTTGCAGTCGTATGTTAATGTGTTCACTTGGGTAATAAAAACAAGGTCGGAAGGAATTTCTAAAATCATCATAGGAACATGTTAATGATCAAATAGATGATTTGATGATGTTGATTTTCGTGTAGCGGATCTATTAGCTGTTTCAAAATCACAAAATCAATAACTAATTGACCAATAGGATTTAAAAAAATAAGTGATGTTTTCAACCCGTTTTTGGTCAAATCATCCAAACCGTCATTTAGCCATGATTCAGGATTCAATTTTCTTAAAATTTAGAGATTAGTCAAAAACAGTTGATCTGATCAAATATCATCTGTTCCAGGCAGTTGGATTATTGATCCATTCGACCCGGAGAACAGGTTGCACATTGCATATTGAAGTGTGTACATAAATTTCCGAAGACCATAACTTTTTGAGATCTATACATCCCAACAAGTCATAAACACCTTGCCCTGCTATTTTCATAAAAAAAAATCTTCTGTTTAGCCATAAATAGCAACTTTCAATATATTTTTATACATAAAAATTAAAAACTGAATCAAAAAATATAAAATAATACACATATTATATGTAAAATATAACTATACATTGATAAAATATCTATATCTATATCTATATATAGAGAGAGAGAGATGATGTGACACGGCCTGACCCATTTGACCCGAATGGTGGAACTGATAACCCAAAAACAGTTTGGCCTTGGGCCGATTTTTAAAACATTGAATAAATGACTAATTGGCCAATCAGAACCAAGGTTCAAAGCATGGTTTTTAAAACGAACCGGTGACCGAACTGGTCAGGGGTCCGGTTACTGGTTCAAACAGTCCGACCGTTCGACCCGAATGGTCGGCCCGTTCTAACAAAAAAATAATAAAATTTAAAAAAAATAAAAAATTGGAAAACAGTCAAAACCGTTTGAACAATTCAAACAGTTAACCAGCCGGTTCAGCGGTTTGCCAACTAAAATCAACAATTTTGGAGGAAAACGGAACTGGTCAGGTAACCGATTCCCGGTTTTTCCGATCCGACCGTCCAGTCCGGTCTGGTTTTGAAAACAGTGGTTCAAAGTATCAATTTTGTATATCACCCAATTCTAAACATAGATACAAAGACCCTCCGTACTATGGGATTTGTGGCAAATGTACCTCTATACTTTCATTTGCAATAAAGATCCCCCCTCCATTAGCATTCCATTAGTTAACCTCGAAAAATAATACCCATTTGGCTGTTTAAAGCTTTAAATTTTCCTTTTATTTTTTGCTTGAATGATTTACCCTTTCACTTCTCGATAATTTAACAATTCCTGAAAATATCAGTTCTTATATGGTTAAAATTGCTGGCATGGCATATGTGTACATAGGTTCTCCAGTGACAGCAATAAAAATGCCTTCTTCAGTGACTGTAAAAGATGTGAACGACTTTTTTTGGTATCGCCATTTTTTTTTTTTTTTTGTATCAAGCAATGGCGTACCAAATAGCTCTTCACCTGTTAGATAGTGGCAACAACTTCTAACAAAAAGCAATGTAGGGTTTTCATCAAATGATTCTCTAATGATATGTTTGTGTAGGTTAGGGTTTAAGAGAAATAGAAAGTCAGGAATAGACGAAAGGGGGAACGGCTTTGCCCTCTATCTCCTCTCATGTGGGTGGTGGTTGGAGTTTACTGCAAGCTTGATAACTCCACATCTCAATCTTAATGCTTAAAAGCCTATTAAGCTTATTTTTCAACTTTGCCTGCTGTTTATGTTTTAACTCTTGTGTGAATTATCAAGTCCTGTTTTACTAGTTTTGCCTTACATTTTTGGGAGAGATCAAGTCATCGGTGTATTGAAGTTCTGAGCTAATTCTATTAGTCTTGACCCTACCAAAAAATATGCATACAAAGAGATAGAGATGCACAAAGAGGGAAAGCAAGTTCCACCATACAATGGTGGCTGGCTGATTAGTTTTGACAAGCAGGAAGTTTAAAAGATTTAAACTTCCAATTGCTTCCTAAAATGCAAAGGACACATAATCGTGTTCAAACCAGTTATGTGCTTATTTATTACTTGGAGCCTGATTCAGTGGAAAGCTCTATACAAAAAGAGGAAACCAAAGTTTCCTGAATAGTGGTTATTCTGCATTCGTTTTGGGAAAGAGGATGCCTAATGGTGGTTTAGCTTTTGATACTGTTACACATACTGATTAATGCAATGTGGTATCACTAATGAATTGGACCAATATAAAACAGAGAAAGGAGCAATCAATCTTCATTAATGAGCTAAGGTTTTCGTGGTTAGGTCATATGTTAAAAGGAAAATGGGGTCATCCCACAAATTACATTTAAATCAATTTATGAAAACTCAGGGTATGTTCAAGTATTTTACCTCTTATATATAATAAAAAATTGAATTAACCCCAACCCTTGAATTTAAGAAATAAGAACATTCGACAGAAAGAAGTAAAAAAGTCAGACCAACCGGAATCCAACACAAACCCAGCCTGATCTCAACCCTCAGGTTGCAATAGGAATAGGGTTAGAGGTTTTACAACTCCAGTTTGGTTAGGATTGATCTAAACCTAAACCTCACCAATTGCCCAATCAGAAAAGTAAAGAATCATGAGGAATTGGAGTGATGCAGCATCATAATGATGGAAAAGCATCCCTTTAACCTGTCTAAAAAGTTCCCTTCCCTCAAACTTCACTTCATGCCATAGGAAATATTTTACTTCCACAAAGATTGCATAGCATTGCAGCCACAAGTAAATTCGGCATCATACAACTATACTTTCCATGGTTGTAGATACCTTTCCCCAATATATACAGAAAATTCGTCAAAATTCCAAAACCCAGCATTCAAAACAAAATCACTCATATTGGCAAACAGCCCCTTACATGTTCCTTTGAAATTGGCCGCAACTAGACGTAGCAATGTCCATTCTTTAATAATTACAGCCAAAGATATGGAAAAGAAAGAGAATAATGCATGTAAATTCTTCCAATAAACATCAATTCTTCACATTTTTTTAACATAAGAACTTGGTTAGCAAGAATGCTTAACAACCACTTTATACCTTACTTGCGAGGGCGAGAAAGACACAGATATGATATCCACATGACAAATTGCAAATAGATGAGAAAGAAAAAGAAAGATCAATCATAAGGAAAGAAAATATTCCTTGTTTTTGTTGGGGAAAAAAAGAAAGAGAAATAGGCCTCGAATGATACATTAATCTTATTTTAATGGGTCTCAAATAGTACATTAGTTGTTGATATGTGCATGCTCAACGGATCACCAACATATAGGACAGTTCTCAAGCTCAGTCTATCACATCTCTTAAGAAAATAGAGAGGAGACAAAAAAATACTTGAAATCTGAAATAATGAAACCTGTACTCGAATATTAAAAAAATAAATAATATTAAAATATGGTATAAATGAGACCAATTCCTATCTCTTCAGATGACAAAAAATTCTCTTTACCCTCCTATATGATCTAAGTTTTTTTAAAAGAGTGAAAATACCAATAATAGAGCAACGAATTAGGGCATTTTCAAGGAGCTCTATCAAACGGCTTTGTATCATTGTAACAAACATCCCAGACAGCTTCCATGGCATCCCTTGCAGCTGCCTCTGAACAGTAAGGATTAGCAACCACTGACTTCATAACTCTTCTTTTCACGCACTCCTTTAAATATAAAGGCACCAAGGTATTAACTATTAAGAACAGCTTTCAAAATCAGAGGGTTAACTTCAAGCTAATATACGATATTTCAACTGAATATTTGAAAAGAGGGACAAGCAAATATTCAGTATTAACTATTAAAAACAGCTATCCAGCCAGACAAGACATTTGCAGCAGAAACAGGATCAGGACCTAGAAACTGAAGAGATTTCAGAATCTTGGGAGACATTCAAATTATTCTGATGGCATCACTGAAATGGCCAAGTGCTATCCTTTCTTTTGGGTCTCACCTTGTCTGTAGGGCATTGCTTTCAGGAGGGCATTCCAACATCACTGAAATGTACCCCCAGGCATTATTTTCTAGCATTCCTCCTTTCATTTCCTTTATTTTTTTATTTTTTTATTAGTAAATGTCTGACTTTATTAGATTTTGTTTATAAAAAAATGATGTACAATATGCCAAGTGACCCATAATGTGTACTAGAAAAAAAATTCACAATCACTACTACTATTATTTTACATTACATTTGTGCCCAAAACAGGAATTTCCTGTTTACCACTTGAGTGGCCAACGCATCAGCAAAGCTATTTTTTGATCTTTGCACCCATTTTCTGTTTCATTTCCAGTGGCAGCAGGTTTGCCTACCAAAGTTTCAAATGATAGCCTCCTTCACTCCTTGGTTCCTCTAGAACTGTAGTGTATTTCTATTTGCAAGGACCAATAAATACCATTTACCAAGGCACATTCCCAGTCCACCCCACGCCTCCCACCACCCCAATAAAAAATATCATGTCATGATTTTGAAATGAAATGCAAATGGCTTTTTGAAATTAGAGAATGTCGATTAATTTGTTTTTTGCTTGTGAGAGGTATGTTCTTAGCATCACAATTGAGAGGGAAGATCCAACTTCTCTTAGAGACTCGATTTACTCTGATCCGAAGAGAGATGATGGTGTGCTAACAAGAAAAAAAAGAAAGACTTGTTTAAGCAGGACTCTGACTTGCAAAGGAAGATGAACATTACCGTTTGGAGAAAGAAGACGAACAAATCATCAGAGAGGGCAAAGTTGTAATTTTCGCAGAAAAATGAAAAGGTGGGTGAATGGCAAGAAGTACATGGGGCTGATGCCTGTTTTAAAAACCAAGAGGTTGGAAATCAAGAAACAGTGGTGGATGGGGGGAAGTTTAATGGTTGGGATGCGGGGCAATACTTAGCTCCTACCTTGTTAGGAGAGTGGCTGGGTTGCTGGTGTATCACGTCAGGCTACCTTGGCAACACCTTGGAAAGCAATTCACAATCTGCTTCCTCAGTTCCTCAGTCTTATCAAGTATGATGTTATCTCAGGGAATTTAATTTGTTTCTGGGAAGACACTTGGCTTGGTGGCCGACCCTTAAAGGATTTGTTTCCTTCCTTGTTTTCCATTTCTTTGTACAAAAATGAGGTGATTTCGAGTTTTCTATTCCATCCTATTTCTCCTTTGAGTCACATTTGGGATTTTGGGTTCTGAAGGGGATTGAAGGATGAAGAAGCCACTTGTTTGTGGGAGGTTGTGTGCTAACAAAGGGGAAGATAGGAAAGAGAATACCATAGAAGGAAATGAATTGACTCAAAGGTAGCAAACAAAGGGGGATGAGTTTGACTGGGTTTGAAGTGGAGAAAGGGGATTCAAATAAACTAGTCTCCCAGGTTTATAGAAGAAAAAATACAGGAAAAAACCATTGGAGGATAAAGGTGATTTGGAGACAGAGGATGAGATTGATAAGGAAGAGATTTCGAGGCAGAGGATGGATGTGGTGGTGAACACTTTAACTTGAAGTTAGCAAAATTATGGGTTTATTCTTAGGAGGGGAGGAGTTTGTAAGAGAAGTCTTTAGAGAGTTGGAAGGAGTCAGAAATGGAGTCATTGGAATTAATTCAATAATAGGGGTTGCTCAAAAATTTTCAGAAATCAGTCGATTTTGCTAAATAGATTGGTCAAGCTAGTGAAAAGGGATTTTTTCCAAGGATGTTGATTTGGTTGAAAATTTTCATAAAGAAAAGAGGAACACCAGGGATGATGCAAGTGATGAGGTTAGAATTATGGTATGGAAGAAAGGAATTGGAAAAGACTCCAAATAAGAAGAAGAAGCTTAGGTAAAGCAAAAAGAGGTTTGCAAGAGAGTAAAATCAAGGCGTTGGAGTTTGTTTGCTTTGAGTTTTGGAGCGTTGTGATTTCTCATAGCAGGTTTCACTTTCTTTGAGGGTCATTATTTTTGCCTTTTGTGGGGATTTGTTGAGTGTTGCTAGGTGTTGGATTTTTGGTTATTTTGAGATGTACTTTTTTTATCCTTGAGTTGATTTCTTATCACCATCTTGTATATTTTTTTGTCTTTATATAAAAATTTTATTTTACCTTCAAAAAACAAAAAGAGAGAGTACATATACAATTAAGAATCTTTATAGATACATACATGATAACCACCATGCTTGTCACACAATGATATGAAGGTAGAAGGATCATACACCAAGTTCATATTATAACTCTATTCAAAGTAGTATGGGTATGACTCATGGCAATTTTTTTTGTAACTATAAAGTATTACCAAGGATATCGTTTAGAGTCAACAATGAGTCAAGCAGACCTGACAGAACCAAACTGATATTATACAGGGTTTGGGTGTGCATTACATGTCCTAATTATAATTGGGTTGGGACCAGCTTTGATTGTTCTGAACCTAATACCCAAACTGACTATATATAATTTGTATGTATAATTATGTATTATGTATATTGACATTATACAAGGTTTGGGATTGTCTGTACTTTAATTTTGGCTACCTTGGCAACATGTAGTCACCGTTCATAGGAAACTTACTGACACGGTAACACACAGTTTAAAATGTTGGTGCCAAAGGAAATACCGGTCATCCAAATACAGAATGTTGGAAACATGCAAAAATATAGAATGTTATTTTATGCAACAATAAAATATGCATATATAGACCCTTTTAAATTATTTTGTTCCAAATAATCAAAAGTACATGATAGAGTGAGTTCAAGCAAAATTAAACTCATAGAAAGTGCAAATGATTCTAATAGAGATACCAAATAATTTATTATACAAGCAGTTTTTTTTTTGTATCAATAACTGGAAATTCCATTGATTAATTAAAAGGATTACATCAGATGAAAAAAAGGAGGAGATAACCTCCCTTATCTCTCCCTGGAAGCAGAAAATTACAAAAGACAATTACAATTGTGCCCAAAATAGATAAGTTCTACCCATCCCCGGCCTAGCAAGAGAATCTACAAATGAATTTGCACATCTTTTAACCCACTGAACTCTGACTTCCATATTCTGAGTCAACCATTTAATCTTTTTCTTTTCATTGTTGAATATCCAACGATCCTATTCTTCTTTTTGCTGCCAATTAACCACCAGCTTTGAATCCTTCTCAATTATTAACTTCTTAATTTTTAGAGAAATTGCTTTTTGGATTCCTGCAACTGCTACCAATACCTCAGCCTTCCCAAATGGTCCCAAATAAAGAGCCACCACTCTACCACCCTCGTCGACTCTTCCTATTCCAGAAATGCCCAGATTGCCCAAGCAACTCCTATCAAAGTCCACTTTGATGAAACCTCCCCAGAGGGGTCCAATGTGCAGTATTTTTTTTTTTTTTGATCAATAACAATTTCATTAATTCACCAAAGTTACATAAGGAAGACAAACACACTTATCTTCCAAGTACAATCAAGAAAACAAAAGAATAGGTAGAGACAAAAAATTACAACTTAGCCCAAAACATTGAATCCCTTTCTGCCCCTTGTTTAGCTAAACCATCAGCTAAAAAATTGGCTGATCGTTTGACCCAGCACATTTTAACTTCCATCTCGCACCAGCCACTTATTTAAATTTCCTCCTCTGATTACTGTACCTCCATAAACCATTGCTGTCTGCATTCAGCCACCCTATCACCACCTCCGAATCCCCTYCAATTAAGAGTTTTTTGATGTTCATCTCCTTGGCTTTCTGGACTCCTTCCATAACTGCAAAGATCTCAGCTCTAAGGGAGTCATCCACTCCAATTGTACCTCCATAAACCATTGCTGTCCAATGTGCAGTATTAGATGGATTAACAGGTGCAGATTCAGCCACCTCTTTCCAATTCAGCATGATGTCATCAACTGAATATAAAGAAAAAAACCATCGTCCATATTATTCATCAAAAAAACAAAAAACCATCGTCCTCACCCAATGAGAAGCCCAGGAATCCCTCCCCTAACCAATGTTCCAAAGTCCCATCCATTTGCCAAGAGCCTATGAATACTCTTCACAATTTTTACCCATGGTTTTTCTCTCAATATTCTCAATTCCCAATCCTCCTTTTCCATTCAATCCGTCAACACCCCTGACTAAAATTGGGTCAATAATTTGTCTATTCTGCATGAAAACCCCTTGGTTATGAGAGTTTAAATGTGAAAGAACTTTCTTAATCCTTAAAGAAACCACCTAAGCAATGATTTTATATATGCTATGTACCAGATTCATAGGTCTGAAGTCCCTAGGGTAAATGGCTTAAACCATTTTGGGAATCAAAGCTAAGAAAGTACCCGAATTAATGACCCCTCTCAAAAAGTTTACCAAAAAATCTCCAAAATTTCAACTTCTAGAAAGTCCCAACAGCCTTGGTAAAATGCCATAGAAAACCAATTTGGTCCTAGCACTTAAGATCCATCTATGGAGAATACAGCTTCCCTAATTTCCTCCAATTCAAATTTTCTTTCCAGCCAATCTTTTGAATCCTCTGATAACTTAGGTCAATTTAACCCCTCCAGCCAAATTCTATCACCAACCGGCTTCCTAAATATAGATCTGAAATGATGGGCAAAGACCTATGAGATTTCATCTTGTTGAGTGAGAATCACACCTTCTACTTCTAATTTTGCAATAAAATTCTTCCTTTCCCTCTCAGTAGCCAAGGCATGAAAACTTTAGTATTTCTATCGCCTTCTTTGGTCCACTTATACCTTGATTTTTTGTCTCCAAATTATTCCTTCCTTAATTAAAATGTCTTCCAATAGACTCAGGGATCTCCTTTCAAATTTATCATTCTCCTCAAAGATACCTCGATTTTCTTTAAGGTCCAACTTTTTAATCTTGTCTGTAGCCTCCTGTTTTTTCACCTCTAATCTCCCAAAGTGGTCAATACTCCTTGATTTTCATTTTCAACAATTTCAATCTCCTAATAAAGCCCATACCCTTCCAGGCCCACAAAAGGCAGCTAACCCACCAATCTCTGATTTTGTCAATAATACCTGGGTGGGACAGCCACATGTTCTCAAACCTGAATGGTGAAAGCTCCCCTCCCACTCAACTCTTCCTCCGAAATGAAAATCAGCCAATTGTTAGAAGTCACTCTCAGTAAAGTGCACATGATTCGATTAAAGAAACCAAATAATTTATTGCATAATAAAAACTACAATTTAACTTGATTTTTTAAAAGAAATTCGAGCTGGCTCAAAATGGTAATCAAGTCCATTATGTGGGCATTAATACCACTATTCCACATATCTAAAATTTTGTTGTTAACTTATAATATTATCTCTTGTACGCCGCATAGCACCAGTAGCTTTTTATCGGAGAATATGTCAATTCCAGTAATATTTGGTATGGGAACCCATGGAAATGGAAACATGTCATGGAAATAGTAGGAAATTTGTGGACATATTAAACCATGAATATGTTACATAGGCACTCTCACTAAGTTGATCTGGAATTCCAGAAAGAACAGAAATACTTACTTGTTCATGACCTCGTATTTTCATATAACCACGCAGTAGTTCTCGTTTGTAGTGGCAATCGCCACTTAGATGGCCAGCACGAATCTACATACAAATAGAGGCTGAAATGAAAGAAAAAGAAAGATATTGGTGGCAAGGGAGGATATATGAAAGTTTCAACTATCATGTAGATACAAACCTCACTACAGGCATGATGAGCACAATTCGCCCAGTCCAAGTTTGCAGCCCGACAATCATCATAGGCATGGATCAACTCATGAATAACTACTTGGTTTACCTCATCTTGAATATTCATGTGGTTACTACATACCAGTATCTGTCAACCAAAAAAGAGGAGCATGAACTTAGTAAACACCCTTACATTGAGTTAATTCAAACATCAAACAACAAAAGGAAACATAAGTTTCAAAATCCATGTCATAAAACCCTTAGTTCCAATTTCCTCATCAGATAATAACTTCCTTGTAGTCCAATATTCCCAAATATGGCTACTAATAATTCATTAAGAAATAAGAATCAGATACCACTAATTTTAGTTTCATCAAACAAGTTGTTATATTGTTACTTTTTTGATGATTTGATACCTCCAGTGTTTCTGGTTTCCTTCCCTACCCCCCCCCCCCCTCCTTTTGTTTCATTATATTCAATTCATAGATGATCCAATAAAATGCAGGAGAAGATAACTTATAGAATCCGGTCCATTGGGTATTGGTGGGGTAATTAGAGAAGAAAATGGAAACATCCTAGCATTGTATCCAGGCCCAGTTCAGCAAGGTGATGTGGTGAGATCAGAATTATTGGCAGCAATTTATGGGGTGGTGAAGGCTTAAGAAATGGGGATTAAAAGACTAATCATTGAAGGGGATTCAAAAAAGAAAAATTACTAAGAAAGCAAAATGCCACATTTTAATTTTCATCGTTTTCCTTATTCATTTTTTGGTAATAAATAAAAAAGAAAAATTACAAAGAAAGCAAAGAAGAGGGATACAAAGAGGTGATAAGATAGCACCCACAAAAGAGAAGAGACAGCCCCTTCAACCAACTACTACCTCCAACACAATGACATAAAACACATTGACAGCACACCTTTAACATAAGATTAAAAAAAAAAACATCACATGAGAGAATTCAACACACTATTAACAAAACAACAACAAACTCACTTCACTAGACTCCACACCCCCACCAATTGACAAAACCAGCAGAAATTACAAGAGTAGCAAAAAACCTGAAAACTTATCAAAATTTGCTAGAAAGATCTGCTGCTACAGAATCTTGACCGGGAAAAACTTTGCTCCTCAAGTTCTGTTTCTTTGTTTTCTTCCCCTTCTTACTAGGCCAGACACCAAACAAACCCCCTCTTAATCGTGCAAAGACTTTCAAAACCTAAATATCACGATGAGTCTTTTTACTTCTAAACCTGGACATCATTTTTCCTTATTCATTTTCAAATGGAATTATTTTTTTCTTGGTTTAGTGTCACTTTCCTTCCTCTTTTCTTCCCTATCTAGTCCATCCCTCCCGAGACCCTAGATAGCTGATAACATCTAGTAATTGTCCTTTATATTCCAAATAAATTAAGAAAATAAATAAAATCTCAATTACAACAAGAGAAGTGAAGATGGTTACCCCTTCACCCCGTACATAACCACCACTGATCTGTTTGTCACAATTGACAGCCTTGATGAACTTGTCCCCAATCATGCATCCAGCTTTCTCTATATGCTCTTTCAGAAATCTAACAGTAGGAGCTTCAAAATCAACAAATAAAAATCCCTGACTATCTTGCAAAAGGATATACTAGTAAACGTGCACGTGCTTTGCACGTGGCAATTCTACATGATGATAATGATAGTAATAATATATCCAAATTTTTCTATAATTTTTATGTATTTTTTAATTTTTAAATTTTATTTTTTTTATTATTAACCAGCTTTCTCTATATGCTCTTTCAGAAATCTAACAGTAGGAGCTTCAAAATCAACAAACAAAAATCCCTGACTATCTTGCAAAAGGATATACTAGTAAACGTGCACGTGCTTTGCACGTGGCAATTCTACATGATGATAATGATAATAATAATATATCCAAATTTTTCTATAATTTTTATTTTTTTTATATTTATTTGTTATTTTATTATTAATCAGATGCAGGTCACAAAATCCAAATCTGATTACATAAACACCTCATCCAAATATGTGATAACCGAATCAAGTTGTGAAGTTTCAAGTATCATTGACGGACCTACCTACTTAGCTAGACTCCTCATTTTGTAGTGTTTTATTTTTCTAGCGTATCTTTTTTCATTTGTTCATTTATCAAAAAAATGTAAGATTTAATGTGGAAAGTAGTAGAACAATTTACAATTTAAATCTTACAATTAAATAGAGACTAAATTCAAAATTGAGTATTTTAGTCAAAAAAAAGTTCCACAAACTTATTCATATTTTTAATAGTAGTGTAAATATAGAATTATAGATGTGTTGAATTTTTTCTACATTTTTTTGTATTTTTGTGTGTAAAAGTAAGAGAAAATTCCCAATTAGTACTCTATACTTTGGGCCAAGTGTCACTCTAGTCCCTGAACTTTAAAATGCAACAATTCAGTACTCGAACTTTCAAAGACACAAATGCCCTCAAAGTGTCATCTAATTTGCTTATCAACCATCAAAAAATGACTTTGCCTCTTCTATTCAAGAAAGTTAGGATCACCAAAATGCCCATTGAGACATGACCCCAACTTTTTTGAATAGAAGAGGCAAGGATTTGGGATTGTTCATTTTTTGTCAACACTTGGATGGTTGATTAAGAAAATTACATGACACTCGAAGGACATTTCTTTCTCAAATACTACTTAATGGCTAGTTAGCAGTTGGTTAATGAAAGGTACTAGATTGGCACATTTTGAAAATTCAGGTACTAAATTGTCGCATTTTAAAGTCCAGGGACCAATTGCAAAATTTTATGTATTTTTATATTTTATTAATTTTTATTATGTATTTATGGCATTAAAGGTTAACGCATTTAACCCAAAAGTTGAACTATTTATTTTTAATTTTTATATTTCATTTTTTATTAGTTCTAAATTATGTATTTCATTTTCATTATCAATAAAAACAATTCTTGCTATTACACTTATTTTTTTAATTTGATAAATAAAAATATCATAAATGTGTCTAAATTTTTTTGTACCTTTCTATATTTATTTATATTTTAAAAATTTTATTACCTAACCATAACTTCGTAGGTTGATCAATTTGATTCAGATGGTTGAATTGCTAAGCCACCACTTGGATAAAAAATTGTTTTGTTTTTGAGTCAGCTTTAAAACATATGGGTTTATATTGTTAAAAATATTGACATTGATCTAATTAGTAGCATTTATCTTTGCCACAAAAAATTAGTAACATTTATTAGTGAAAAATAACTTAAAATATAGGATTTAATAAGAGAAAATGGGATTTAATGCCTTAAGTATAATACTTAATGAGTGGGGATTAAATGAGGTGGAAATTAATAATTGAAGTGACATTTCAATCCTTACAATTAGAGATGCATTAAATACACAAATATAGACATTTTAGTAGTCATTAAAGCAATAATAAAATGACTTTTATACCGTTTCTCAAATAAAGAAATAAAGGGTAATTTTAGTCCAAAAAAATTCCACATTGCATTCACACTTATATATAGAGAGAGAGAAGATTATTTACTTCTGAGGCTTTTCTGGATCATATCCTGGCACTCCTCTACTGTTCGGCCACCATTTTCATAGGGGGAGAAGCTTCCCGAAGCGGTCTTTGTGGCAGATTCCTCTGTCATTGTCTTGGGCAAAAGATGTAACCAGACTGTATAGAGTATTGCATATTACAGAATAGTCAAAGATATCAGTAAATATAAACTTTCCCATTCTTTACAAAGACAAGTAGGTAGAACCTATGTTACCTAGCCTAGATACAATGAGAAAATAGCTAGTTAAGGTGTAACTAAAATTTGAGGTATCTGACAAGATACCTACCCTTATACAGGCATCCAGGTAATATATGATACAACTAAACAGATGATTGGGTGAACCAGGTTTCTTTCATACTGTTCAGAAAGTTGATAAATTCAAAATAATGAAAAGAAAGGGAAAACCCAAACTGCCAAATTGGTTTCATCACATGCTCCTTTGGGGAAAAAAGAGAAGCAGAGGGGGTGGGGAAGTTGCTGAGACTGCAAGATAAACCAAGGAAAGTCACCAAGAATGCCATCAGAGAATGTAATATAACCATAGTGCTTAAGTCAGAAATGGGGTTTCTTACATGGATGCAATCAGAACACCAGTATGGCCAACAAAGGGAGGTGTTCTTTCAAGAGAAATGGTGAATCCTATTTCATGGGGATGAAAGTTACTCGTGTGCATAAGGTTGAACAAGGCATGGCAATGCTGTAAATCAGATGTATGACAGCAAGTCAAAAATGGAAAAAAAAAATACTTCATAACATATTTTGTTTCATTTTGCCATGATAATAGATCACAGAAGACATATTGAAAAACCAAAATGGCAATGGAGAGGATAGGCCTTTTATTAGATCACTGGAGTATGCGTTTTGGGTATGTGTCAACTAAACCAGAAGAAGATGAAGATTCTGCTCTAGCAATCTATATTCAAGTCTATGTGCTCCCCTCAATTCTTTGAAGTCTGACCATAGTAGGGCCAATTGGAGATCATTATAGGTAAAAGTGGAAATTGAGTGGGTTTGGTTTGACTATCAACCCATCCATCTAATCCACCAACCCATTTAAATAAAATTAAATGGGCTGGATTCAACCCCAATCCACATTGACCCAACCCAACCCATTAACCTTGTAACACCTTCAGTTTTATGAAAAGATAGCTTGAAAGTGAAAACCAACTCACTTTTAATAACTTGGTTAGACATGGCAAAATGATAAGAATGGTTGTTGTGAGCATTGGAAAACGGCTCACTTGGGGTTAAGTTGGAGTCGCCAACCATTAGTTTTGGAAATAGAGGTGATGGGAGATCAACATCGAAAAGCATGTTCAGTTTTGTAGTGACTCCAACGGCCCAAGGAACTGGCTAAACCAGTACAGGTAAGACTCGGATGGAAGAGGAGAAGGGGTTAGGCACCCCTCTCCCGGGTCCAATAGGTGGGGCCCACATGGGATTATCAGACAATCATAAACACAAAACATAGATATTTAATCCATCAAAGACAAATTTATCAAAGAAAGAACAAATCAACATAAAAGAAAAACCGGTTGGTTGGATTCGTCCTGTGTCAATAGCATATTTAACTGGATGGTCAGACCGGTCAATCTTGTCAATTGCCCTATAAATGCAATGATTGTACTGCTAAAACAGTCAACCAGGTTGTGCTCAAGCTAATTCGGGTAGGGTGCAAGTTCAACCATATCTGTGCAAAACCCAAACCTTTGTTTATAAATGTGACAAACCCAACCCTTAACGCCCTACTCTACTTGGAATTAATTACAGCAATAGATTACAAGTCGAATTTCCAGCAATTACCATTAGTTAATCCATTGAGAATCAATTATAGCAACTAATCCTGAGTAAAATCAATGAGTTATTTGAATTTAAATAAAGGGGCAATGGGACTAATGAAAAAATGGTAAGTGGGTGGACCATGTGTGTTGGGTCTGAAAATTCCACCCATAATTGTAGGAGTTTTATTAAGATTGACAAAAAAATATGGAACTCGAAATGATTGGGTAACAATGTAGCTCTAATGGTGTCAGCGTTAGAAAACGGCTCACTTGAACTAGAAATGGAATCGCCACCCATCAGTTATGGAAATGGAGGTGATGGGACCTACGAGAATGGCATCAAAATCAATTTTCATTTTTTAGTGACTCCAAGCCTCAAGCACTAACTATACCGGTCTGAGTAGGATGGGAGAGAGAAGGGATTAGGCACCCCTCTCCCAGATCTGATTGACTATAAACATACTAATAAGCAAATCAAGAACAAACCTACACAGGACAATCCTCCTAAAATTTTTTTATGCTTTTTTTTGCTATTTTATTATTATTATTAGTAGTAGTAGTAGTAGTAGTAGTAGTAGTAGTAGTAGTAGTAGTAGTAGTAGTAGTAGTAGTTGCGCTTTTTTTATGAGGCGTGCTAGAGGCATACGCCTCATACAGAAAAGAAAAAGAAAAAAAAAAGGAAAGGGAAGGAAAGGGAAGGGAAGGGAAGGGAAAGAAAAAGAAAGAGAAGAAAAAAAAGAAAAAAGGAAAGGAAGGGAAGAAAAGATAAGGGAAAAGAAAGTGGTTTGCCCTCTGCCCCCTCAGCTTCGATGCAGCCCAATTTTTTTTTTTTTTTTGAGTTGGGGAGGTGGGGGGGGAGAGGGGTGTCTTCCTCCACTCCAACAAGAGAGCGAAGCGAGCTTGCATCTTTTTCGACAAGACCCCCCCCCACTTTTAACTAATGTTATACATCTTTATTCTTCTTAATATAAAAGATTTTTATTAAAATAAAGAAAAATGAGACCCCTCTTCCTCTTCATCCTCCTCCTAACCCCCTCCTTGTGTTCGGGAGGCTTAGGCCTCTTGTGTTCGGGAGGCTTACGCCTCTTGTATTCTGAACTACGCCTCACGCCTCTAGGTAGTGGAGCATCTCGTGTCACGCCTCCGCGTTTTAAAACATTGATCCTATCTATTAAACCAAATATCCAAACCTTTTAAACAAATTCGTCATTACAATTTTTTATTTTCTGTTTTTCACCCTTTTTTATTTTACCCACTCATATCTTTATTCTTACTATTATTGTTTATTTCTTTTATCATTTTCGTCTCTTCCAAATCTGTCTTACTCCTTGTAGCCGATATCTTCCTCTTTTAGTTTTGGTTTAACACCAGGTGAATCATCCATCTTGGGACCTCTTATTACGAATTCAGGAAGTAAGACCAAATAACTATGCAACTCCAACTCAATTTAATCAAAAGATAACAAAATATTCAATATCCACCGATCCGCAATCAGAAAAACAAGGCAATCGACATGTTGATATCAGTTCTAAACACGACAGAAAAAGGAGACAAGGAGATTAAAATAACGTGGGAAACAGAATGCTATACTAAGATTCAAAGACCTATCAGCTTTTTCTTCACACCAATTCAACCTCCAAAGAAAAAGAGGTACGTTGAGATGAATAATAATGTTATCGCCAATCGCATGAGAGACGGAGAACAACAAGAAAAAAAAAAAAAAACAGTCATTAGTTCTCTTGACTATTAATCAGATAGTTTAACTCTAAAAAAAAAAAAAAGAGAAAAAAATAATTATAATGCAAAACAAGCTCGGCAATAAATATGGACTATGACAGGTGACGGCCGGTTCGGTAGCAGTCTCTATACCGGCTCCGATCAATGATCCCAGATCTGGGTTATTCCAAGATAAAAGCAAATAAAACAGAAAGAAAAACAAAGAAAAACGAATGAAAATAATTAAAAAAGCACAGACGGAGTTTACTTGCTCGAATATAGGCCTGAGTTCGTTGCTGCGACAGGGGATCGTGCTATCGGGAGGAGTTTCACGTGGTCACTGCTACAGTCTATTCTACTTGCTCAGCGGACGGAACAGATCTTAAGTGATGGTTTCAGGGAGGCGAAGATCAAAGTGAAGAAAGAGGAAGGACTGCCGTTCTACGCTCCTCTCGAAGAAGAAGACGATCTACAGTATCTTCGGGTGATTTCAGCGGTTCAAAAAATAGAACAGAGGAGGAGGGAGGAGGAGGAAGAAGAAGAAGAAGAAAAAGGAGGACGAGAACAGAGAAAGAGAGAACAAAAGAGAGACAGATGGAGAGAGAAAGATCGGAGGTGGAGGGTCGCCGCCCCCGCTTCTGATCTGCGAAGAAGAAGATGAACAGTCTTCCCCCAAATTCGGCCGATAGGTTTAATCGTTTAACTTGTATGGGTCAGTGGCAAATTTTGTAAATTACGCAACATATGGGGCATTTTAATAATTTTGTAAAAGTTAGATAAAACTGGGTCCAAGGGGTTAAACCGGGTTTCCAGTTGAATGGTGAAGATTTTTAGGTCAAATAGGCCAAAACAGAATTGTATGAAAGGGTAAAATGGGGTTTTTTGGATTGACTGGTGGGATCAGATCGGCAACTGGCCTCAAATCAGGCAGGTCTAGAGAGTGAGGAATTCGGTCGATCTAGAGCTTTAGATTAAAATCTTTTATGCAATGGGGGCAAATAAAGGCAGTTTTGGATGACATTTCAGAGGGTAGGGTTTTTTGGCAGCCTAAGGTGATTGTAAGATCAGATTGGGCCAATTGAGCCTGGATTGGGCAGATCTAGGAGGGGTTTGATTTAGACAATGGGCCTCGAAATGGAATCTGTGTGATGGAGGGGCAAAAAAACATAGATTTGGGTGAAATTTCATAGGATAGGGATTTTGAGACAGTGTGAGGTGATTGGTAAGGTCCGATTGAGCCAATTGGGCCTGGATTAGGCAGATCTGATAGGGGCTTGATTCGATCAATTTGGGGGCCTTGAAATAGAATCTATGTGTGATGTAGAGGCAAATAAAGTTAGTTTTGCGTGAAATTTCACAAGATATGGTTTTTGAGAATTCTGAGGTGATTGGTAAGGTCGGATTGGGCCAACTAGGCTCGGATCGGGAGGATTTGGAATCTGGTCAATCTAAAGCCTTAAAATGGAATCTTGATACGACAGAGGAGTAAATGGAGGAATTTTGAGTTGATATTTTGTGGGTAGGCATTTTAGATTATCTAAGGTATAATGGTGGTATTTGATCTATGGGTGGATGTGTAGATGGGGATTGATTGGGGCCATCGGATTGGTATTGGGTAAATTTAATGATGGATTTAAGGGCTCTCGGGGCAAAATTCATTTTTTTTTTTTTGGTTTTAGGTGTTTGGGAGTGATCGGAATGGTCTGATCAGGCGCTCAGGGTAATTTGGAGGTTTAGACAACGGATCGAGCAAAAATAAGGTGTTGACAAATAAAGAACCATTATGTTGAAGGAGAACATTGTGGTTAGCCCAATGGTATTTGATCAAGGGTGATTTTGCTCGACCTCGTAACAGGGGGACACGTGGACACGCCCTGACTAACAGATGACAACTCAGCATGACCAGCCCGTAGCATAACAGTCTCGGGTACCCATCTACCCCAAACTAAAGTGACCTCGAGACAGGGTCACCCCGAAACGAGATCGCATCGGTACCAAACCGCAACAAGAACACTTCAATGCCAAGGCACTTCGACATCCAGTCCAGCTGGGGGCTTAAAGACGTCAGCTCAAGGATACCAACATGCCACTGAGGATCCCAAAAATCCTTCCGACGGTTCCCGAGTCTCGTGGGATCACACCGCGCAATAGCCAGCCTTATCTCCCCCGACCGATTCGTGCGGACTTGATAAACCCTATTCGTTGGCAACACTATCTCCCATTATCGCGGAAACGGATCTCATCGTGACGAGAATTCTGGAACTACTCTGTGAAACCCGCGAGGACTTCATTATATAAAGGCTCCATCCCCTAGGGGTGCAAGGTATGACTTAAGCATCGGAGCGACCTCGCCGGGTTAGCATCCCGAGGTACTCTGATATCCTTGTAGGTTTAGTCCGCCGTCCGTCTGGAATCCATATCACCTCCAGCTGGGAGCAGCCATATCGCGCTAAATCAATTGGCGTCGTCTATGGGAAGCGTTACGAGAAGCCTTTTTCCACCAAAAATCACAAATCCATAATCAATGGCATCCTCCAGCAACGTCGGACAGAACGGAGAAATGAATATCTCTGGGGGGCAACCTCAGATCCCGACTGTGTGCATCGATCAGTTCACCATACCGCTCTCCGTGGGTGGGATCTAAACGCTGACTATGCCTTAAGCAACTGTGCCAGTAAATACCCCACTTCCTCCAATAGTGGGTGCAACTTTTGCTGAACCATCTGTGGTTCCCCCTGAGGTAGGACAGCATCAACTCGACAACCTGGTACACTACATACGATCTATTCAAGCCCAAATGCAACAGGTCCAGCAACTTCAGCATTACTAGCAATAGGTCTTGCACCACATCTACCAGCAGCAATTCCCACCGCTGCAGCAGAATCAACAGCCGGTTCCACCTTGGCATCCAACAGCATTGCAGAACAAGTCTCGTTGTCAGAACACTCACCCTCCTCGTCGGGGAGAGACTTCCCAGATTCAGCATCCTCTTGGGAGCCAAGTCTCATCCCGCGGCAGGAGGGAAAGGCAAGTTACTCCTCCCGCCTCACAGCAAGTGAACAAGTCGGGAGACACTCAGCTCGCCAGAGCTACTTCACCTCGGCCCTCGCAACATGAGGGTTCGCTTGCAGGGAACCGGTTCGGGGTTCTGGCCGTGGACTCCAGACGAGGCCCCTCTATCCAAAGCAGCCAGCGTCAGCAGTCTGAACCACACCATCCCAGGACATTGCCCGACAACACAGAGGTCAGCAGCACCAATGCGGAACCAGTCAGGAAGCAGCAAAGGCAGCGTGCTAAGGCACGTCTGGCTGTAGCTCCAAGCCAGCTCGCTGGACCTAGTCAGCCCGAGCAGCCTAAAGGTAAAGAGGAGGCAAGCTCGGAAGCCACGAAGACCGCTCCCCTCCTCTCCATGTCATCTCCTTTGTCCTCCGAGCTCTTGGCGACACCGATGCCGAAGGACTTCAAAGTGCCTCTGCTGGATAAGTATGATGGGTCGTTCGACACAAATGATCATGTAAACTCCTTCCAGTCCCAGATGCATCTAGCTGGGGCTGATGAATCTTGCATGTGCGTTGCCTTCTCCACGACCTTCAAAGGAGTAGCTCGCACATGGTACAGAAACCTCGCACCAGGGACGATCAAGAGTTGGACGCAGTTCGTGCAGATGTTCACCTCGCACTTCATCACCAGCAAGAAGTGTATGAGGTCACAAGAAAGCCTCTTCAACATAGTCCAGAGGGAAGGAGAGTCGATCCGGAGCTACATCAAGCGCTTCAATGACACATGTTTGCAGATCCCTGACCTGGATCTCGCTGTAAGACTCGCGGCAGCAAAGAAGGATATTACCCATAGGGAATTCAAGTGGCACGTAGTGGCAAACAAGCCCAAGGATATCACCGAATTCCTCAAGCTCGCCGATCAGTTCGTCGGGACTGAAGAGGAGATGAACTAGAAGAATAAAGCCGTAGCGGAGAAGAGAAAAAGAGAAGATGACAACCCGAACAACGGTGGCAGCAAAAGAAGAAAAAGCAAGTCTCCAACCAGGGGAAGAAACAAGTCAGATCAGCATTCCTGAACTCCTCCGGCTGAAAGGACGAACTGCATGCCCCTAAACGCGAAGCGGTGAGAAATTCTCATGGCGATAAAGGATGCCTCATATGTGAAGTGGCCACCTCGATTGAAGGGAGATCCCACCACTAGAAATAATAATGTTTGTTGTCATTTCCATAAAGATCATGGTCATATACCGAAAATTGTAGAAATCTCCGCAACGAGATCGAAAAACTCATCCGTCGTGGATACTTGAAAAATTTTGTACAAAAAGAGAATAAAAACCAGACAGATCGGCAGGAGGAGCAAAGGAGAAATGCTCCTGAGTCCAGCAGCAGACAGAGTGAGTAGCCACAAAGACAGCTATCAGAAGAGAGACCGATCCGCGGAGTAATCAATATGATTATTAGCGGGTCCATCATCGCGAGCTGCACCTCAGCAGCGGGGAAAGCCTCGGTTCGCGAACTAGAACGTGATGAACATAATCCACCGAAGCAACCTAGGCTTGAAGACCCAATATTCTTTACAGAGGATGATGCGCGCGGGGTTCAATATCCCCATGACGACGCCCTGATCATAAAGATGTGGCTGAATGACTTCGAGGTAAAGCGCATCTTGGTCGATTCAGGTAGTTTAGCTGACATCCTGTTCAAGGATGCCTTCGACAAGCTCCAGCTCCAGGAAGGCGATCTCAAGCCGACAGATACACCATTGGTGGGCTTCTGCGGAGTAGAGGTCAGACTCCCTCCCCGTACAACGCCATAATAGGTCGGCCTATTACCCACGCACTTCGCGCAGTGGTTTCCACCTACTACCTGGCTATGAAGTTCCCTACGGACTATGGAGTAGGGGTAGTGCGAGGCGACTAGCTCGAGTCCCGCAAGTGCTATGTCGCCGCTCTCAAGGGGAAGGCCAAGCTAGCAGCAGATATCGAGCTCGAGCAACCTGTGGAGTATCACAAGGAGCGAGCTACGCCAATTGAAGAGACGGTCCATATCGCGGCTTCGAAAGAAGATCCAGCCAGAACTCTCCAAATCGACACATCGATCGAGGAACCACTCCGTTCTCATCTGGTATGTTTTTTACTTAAAAATTTAGACGTATTTGCATGGTCTGCGGCAGAGATGCCCGGAATATATCCTAAAATTATATCTCATAAGTTGAACACTGATCCTTTAGTCGGGGTAGTTAGACAAAAAAAACGCAATCTCGCCCCAGAGCGCTGAAAAATAGTCGATGAGGTCAGGAAGCTCCTTGCAGCCGATTTCATCAGGGAGGTCCATTACCCGAGCTGGGTGGCTAACCCAGTTCTGGTAAAAAAGGCAAATGGTAAATGGCGCATGTGCATCGATTATACCGACCTGAATCGAGCTTGCCCGAAGGATTGTTTCCCACTCCCTAAGATCGATCGTCTAGTGGACGCGACCTCAGGGCACGAGTTGCTGAGTTTTTTGGACGCGTACTCAGGATACAACCAGATTCGGATGGACCCTGTCGACGAAGAAAAAACGGCATTCATAACCGAACAAGGATTGTATTGTTACAAGGTCATGCCCTTTGGGCTAAAAAATGTCGGGGCGACCTTCCAAAGACTTGTAAACAGAATATTTGAGCCGTTGATCGGCAATAAGGTTGAGTGCTATGTAGACGATATGGTCGTTATGACCCAGTTTTCAAATTGTTTAATTAATGATTTACAGTGTGTTTTCAAAATTTTGCGCAAGTATAATATGAAATTAAACCCTAACAAGTGTATCTTCAGTGTCACCTCGGGTAAATTCCCGGGTTACATAGTCAACCGGCGTGGCATCGAAGCCAACCCTGAAAAAATAAAGGTCATCCTAGAAATGAGGCCATCTCGTAAATTGAAGGAGGTTCAGAGGTTGAACGGTCATATAGCTGCTCTGTACCGCTTCATGTCTAAGTTGACAGATCGCTGCCTACCTTTTTTCAAGGCAATTAAGAAAAGTAAAGATTTTGAGTGGACCAAAGAATGCCAGCTCACCTTCGACGAGCTGAAAAAATACCTAGCTAGCATCCCGGTTCTGACCCGACCCGAAGAGGGAGATGTTTTAAAGTTGTACCTCTCCGTGAGTGATGAGGTAGTCAGCTCGGTACTGATAAAGGAAGTAGATCGGGTCCAACGACCTATCTACTATGTCAGCAAAGTTTTGCAGGACGTCGAAACAAGGAACTCGATGATCAAGAAACTGGCGTACGCGCTGGTCCTAGCAACTCGGAAGCTTTGTCCGTACTTCGAAGCCCACACCGTCGTCGTCCTCACCAACAAACCTCTGAGGCAAATCTTACTCAAGCCCGAGGTATCTGGCCGACTGACGAAGTGGGCCATCGAACTCAGTGAGTATGACATCCGGTACGAGCCTTGGATGGCGATTAAGGCCCAAGCCTTGCCGATTTCATCACAGAATGTACCTTCAGTACCGCAGTCCCTGAATTGATCGAGCTCGAACCGCAGTCCCGGTTAGAGCAAGGCCGACCTGGGACAAGGAGCCCTGGATCCTCCACGTAGACGGCTCATCTAATCAGCAAGGAAGCAGAGCCAACATTGTTCTGTACGGTCCAAGCGGGGTGAAGCTGGAGTACGCACTTTAGTTCGAGTTCGAAGCATCTAATAACAAAGCGGAGTACGAAGCACTGATAACCGGGCTCACTCTAGCGAACGAAGTACAAGCAAAACACATCGTCATCTGCAGTGATTCTCAACTCGTGGTCAACCAGGTCACCGGCGATTATGAAGCTCGCGACCCCATCATGGCTGCTTATCTAGCCAAGGTCAGGGAAGTTCTACGTAGCTTCCAATCATATTTCATCAGGCAGATTCCAATGTCTGAGAACACTGAGAACGATGCCTTGTCCCAGTTGACCAGCACAAGCAGTAATATCATGAGGACCGTGTATATAAAGAACCTACCTCGGCCCAGCATTCTCGGGAGGGCAGAAGAGGTCGCTCCTGTTGCACAAGCAGAGCCAAGCTGGATTGACCCATTCGCGAGCTACCTGCTACACGGGACTCTCCTTGCAAATCGCAATGCGGCCAGAAGGGTAGAGCGCCAGACAGCCAATTACGTCATGATAGATGGACAGTTGTACCGGAGATCCTTCACGCTCCCCTACTTGCGCTGCTTGCGACCCTCAGAGGCTGAGCTCGTTCTTCGCGACACTTATGAAGGCCTGTGTGGTGGACACTCGGGGGGCAGGGCTCTCGCCCAAAAAGCGCTGCAACAGGGATACTACTGGCCCACAATGAAGGCAGACGCACTTGAGCTTGTCAAGAAGTGTGATAAATCCCAAAGGCATGCCAACATCCACCACCGACCTGCTACCGACCTGAAGTATCTCACCAGCTCATGGTCCTTCGCATAGTGGGTAATCAACATTCTTGGTCCATTCCTGCCAGCGACAGGACAGAGGAGATTCCTGGTGGTAGTAGTGGATTACTTCATGAAGTGGGTGGAGGCGGAACCCCTAGAAACAATCGCAGCTCGAAGCATACAAAACTTCTTTTGGAGGAATATAGTATGCAACTTTGGGCTACCTCGGGTTATCTCTGACAACGGTAAGCAGTTCGAAGATATCAAGTTCCAGAATTGGTGTGCCGAGATGGGGATACAACAGAACTTCACTTCGGTGGCACACCCTCATGCAAACGGATAGGCGGAAGTCACGAACAGAGCTATACTCCATAGACTAAAGGCCCGCTTAGCCCGAGCTAAGGAACTATGGGTAGATGAGCTGCCCAGTGTACTATGAGCTTACCGAACCACCACCAAGACCGCCACAGGTGAAACCCCCTTCAACCTCACCTATGGCACAGAAGCGGTAATCCCAGTCGAGATCGAGGTGCCTACATTACGCCTGGAGGCATACAACGAAGAAGCAAACGATGACGAGCTCCGTACCAACCTCGACCTGGTGGAAGAAGTACGGGACCTAGCGTACATTCATACTGTAGCCTACCGGCAAAGGGTGGCTCGGTACTATAACGCTTGAGTCAAGAAACGACACTTCCGTGTCGGTGACCTGGTCCTCAGGAAAGTCATGGTACCTGAACCCGGTGTCGGTAAGCTCGAACCGAACTGGGAATGCCCCTAACGAGTGAGACAGGTACTCAGGGAAGGTACCTATGAGCTCGAAACCTTAGAAGGAAAACAGGTACCTCAAGCGTGGAACATCGACAACCTAAGGTGATACTACCTGTGACTGCCAAACTGGAGAGAGGACTATGAGTCACTCTCAGAAGTCCAAGGACCAAAGCGCCGAGCTGATAAAAGACCTCGGCGCTACGATAAGTCCCAGTTGCCTCTTCGTCATGGGCACATAAGTCACAGTCGCCTCTTCAGCATGGGCATGCAAGACCCAGTCGCCTCTTCGGCATGGGTAAAACCAAGGGTGAGGAGAGCAGACTGTGAGTCGCTCTCAAAGCCCAAGGGTTAAGGTGCCGAGCTAACAAAAGACCTCGACACCTCATAAGCCCCAGTCGCCTCCTCGACATGGGCATACAAGTCTCAGTCGCCTCTTCGGCATGGGTAGACACGACCTAATCGCCTCTTCAGCATGGGCAACTCATTTTCATGCCTAAGGTATAGACAGTTCGGGTATAAACCCTACGATGTCTAACCCACCTCGGCACACAATGAAAAAGTTGAACCCCAGCAAAGGGATAACTAACATTACCAAAGAGCCCGCACGCAGACAGGTTGGGTAGATATCCTGCAATGTCCATGCACCTCGGGTACATCGTGTGAAGTTACCCCTACTTGTAGTCCAGCTCGATAGCTCGACAGTTCGGGGTAAGCTATACTTATTTGGTTAGTTCGTCAGTTAGAGAATTATTTGCACTTAGAGAATTTGACAAAAAAGTGTATTTTATTGATGTGAATAGCTCGTTACAAAAAAAAAAGAGAAAATTCTCTACTCTAAGCCGAGCTCGTAGGCCCAGGATTTACAAGGATGACTCAGTGTTCTTCGCCCTCGCCCGAGGCCTTAGCAGGAGGATCAACCCTTTCGTCAGCACCGGCCTCTCCGATGTCAAGCAGCTCGTCGCCAGTCTCTGCCTCAGAGTTCAGGTCTTCAACGGATTCAATGGTCATTTCATTTGTAACCCTTGAGGTGGTGATAGCGCTTAGATCGAGATGTGGGAACTCGCACCTGGTCAGCCACCTGCTGAGCTTGAAGCCCTTGCGGTAACCTTCCTTCCCGGCTTCCATCAACTCTCCTTATCGAGATGTGGGAACTCGCACCTGGTCAGCCACCTGTTGAGCTTGAAGCCCTTGCGGTAACCTTCCTTCCCGGCTTCCATCAACTCTCCTTGGAACTCCTCCGAGCTCTTGTATTCTTCGATGGCCTTAACTTTGGACTCTTCCACCACCTGGAGTACCTCGGTTCTTTCCCTGACATGGGCCTCAAGGTTTTCCACCTCCCGCTTCAATGCAGCCTTCTCGGACATTAGCAGCGAAATTAGCTCCTTCTGAGCCCAGGCAACATTCTTCAGCTGGCTGATCTCGCTACGGGCCAGATTCAACTCGGCGTGAGCTTCGCGAGATGAGGACTCAGCCGCAAGAGCCCGCTTCAAGTGTAGCTCGGACGGGTATGTCAGAGTGTGCACAGTAGAGTTCACCTGCCAAGAAAACCACAATTAGTATCAGAGAAGTCTTAAACACGAAATTGAAGAAGTCAATACGAAACTTACCACAATGCAGTGAGTAGCCGCTCGAGCTCCGAGCTGAGCGACCGATAGTTCGGCCCAGCTTGCGACCTCTTCGGCGTACACCGCGCTTTTGCTCTTGAGCAGGCTATATTTCAGAGACAAGATGCTCCGAACTGTTTCCTCGCTGCCTGAAGATGTGGCGGTTGTAGGAGTGGGCTCCGAAGATGCCTCCTCGGGCGCGCGAGGTGGGGAGGCCTTCTCTGATTCCTCCTCGATTAGATCGATTACCGGAGGTTGCACATTGGGGGACTGTTCGGGCTCAGGCGCAGGGGTCTGCGGTGACTCGACACGAGCTCTTTTGGCAGCTCGTTTCTTCTTCCCCTTCATCCGGCCAAGGAGTTGATTCGCAACGAGCTACAACGAAAGCAGAATATCAACAACATTATCAAAAATAAAGTAAAAACACAAACAGAGATGACCTACCAGGACTCAGGCCACCCTACACTAGCTTGTCTTCAGCCACGTAGTCCGCGAAGTTGAGGCCAAGCTCCGCCCAAGATTGGAGCGCTTTCCTTGTTTTTAGGTCCAGCCTGACACCAGGATCCTGAATAGCCGCCCTCCAATGGGTTGGGAAGGGCCATCCCTCAGTGTTTCAAACCACGAATTAACCCCTCTTCCAGGTCGGGACCCTATTTGGGAGCTTGTGCAAAAGCTTGTAGCCCGGGCGAGGAGATAGTTAATAGGTCCGCCTATGCTCGGGAAGGACACAGGAGGCATTCTTCTTGATGGACAGAATCAAAGAGAAGATATCGAGGTCAAGGGGCAGGTTATAGTCACAAAAATGCGAGATGGTCCCTAGTACGTTGCGGATTGAGTTCGGGTGCAGTTGGTCTATAGTAATGTTAAAGAGCTTCAAGATTTCTACGATCAAGGGGTGCAACAGAAGACGAAGACCAGCTACGAGTTGCTCCTCGAAAATCACACTCTCATTGTGATCGTGCTCTCAGGAGAAGTTGCCTAGCGGAAGACTATAAATGAAGTCGCTCGGGAGGTTGTACCGAGCTATTAAGGCCTGGAGCCTATCCGCCGTCATTGTCGATGGGCCGAAGTTGTCTGGCACCCGACCTCGGTGCGAGGTGGATGCCAAGTTACCAGAGGCCTCTCAAGTCTCCCGAAGTGGTTGCGCCTCAGGAAGGCAACGGACCATTTCCAGACCCGAAGTAGCTTCGGTATGACTATCGACTTGGGCCGAGGCATTCACCTCGGCCTCATCTAGAAGATTATCGAAACTGAAACTAAACATGAAAAAGAAATTGAATCGAAGAGGAGAGCTAGGGAAAACTCACCAAGGAGGAAGAACGAATCAAAAAAGGAACATTGCATAGAAAGACCCGAGCTAAGGAGCTTGAACGCGACCTCAGACCGAAGGCTAATGAATTTATGGCGACGACAATGAGTCTTGGATCCCCCTATTTATAGCCATTGTACTAGGGAATCAACAGTCAAGATCAAAGTGATCTGACGGCTCCTAAGAAAACCGATTGCGCGACCCCTGAGGTTTAAATCGGTTTTGCACATATTTTGACGTCCGCGGAGTTTGTAGATCGCGTGACGTCGCGCATAAACCAGACGCGACCCAGGTTATTCTTGGTTGAGCCGAATAGCCGAACTGATCTGACCAACGATTCATCCGACGAAGCGGCTTGGACCTCGAGCCAAATCCACTTGTCACATCATGAACTCCCCGCACCAGGTCTAGACCCCTAGCTCGAGGAGTAGGGGGCAATTGATGAAGGGTGATTTGGCCCGACCTCCTAACAGGGGGACACGTGGACACGGCCTGACTAACAGATGACAGCTCAGCATGACCAGCCCGCAGCATAACAGTCTCAGGTACCCATCTACCCCAGATCGCAACAAGAACACTTCAATGCCAAGGCACTTCGACATCCCAGCCAGCTTGGGACTTAAAGACGTCAGCTCGGGGATACCAACATGCCACTGGGAACCGATTTCCCAGAAAAACCCTAATCTGCGCAAATCGGGTAGAACACCTTTTGCCCATTTGCGCAGGTTCAGATATAGTTTATTTGGGTTCAATATTTGAATCATGGTTCTGATACCACTGAAGGGATGAGAGATCCATCATATGGATGGTCGAACCCTGCAGGTAGGTTGGGCGAAATTTCAAAAATTTCTCTCTCCCATCTAGGAATCACATTCCCTGTTTTAGAAACTCTGCATTTTGAAGGATCAATCTTGAACCAAGAACCGAACCAGATCTGAAACCAAAAGGTAGGAGAGGGATATACCTGATACGGAGTAGCAGTAACTCCCAATGAAGGTGTTCACGCCCAAAGAAATCTCCAAAGATTGCTCCCACTGAAGATGACACAATGTAGGGTGGAGCAGAATCAACAGTGTTCTTCCCAAAAACCGAATCCTTTAGCAAGAATTCGATGGAGACTGTGAGCACGACTTTAGATCAGCTTTTCTCCAAAGACTGATATCAAGAACTATTCTTGATCGCTTCTACAAGAATGGAGATTGAACTGGCAATTGGTGGCAACTAGAGGAGAACGCAGGGAGAAGATGGTGCAGTCACACTGTTGATGTCTTTTCTCTGTGTCATCTAAGATCTGATGTTTGGGGTTTTGAGATGTCTTGAATGGTTCGCCCCCCTCATCTTTTTATAGACTTAAAGAGATCAGCTCCTAATCTCATTAGGAGTTTGCTTATTCAAATCCTTATCTGAATATGGACTCTCTTTAGTGATAAGGATATATCCTTATCTTATCTGCGGATTAGATAAGCTCTCCTAATCTCATTAGGAGGTTTGCATATCCAAATCTCTATTTGGATCTAGAGTCTTTGAGTGGATAGGGATAACTCCATATCCTATCAGCTGATCCAAATCCCAGATCCACCCCTTTTTAACTAATCAAATTAGACCAGTTCGATATGGATTTAGGCCCAATAAGTCTATGTGCTCAGTAACCCTCCAAATTGTTGCCCAGTTGGGCTTCTTTGTATGGCGTGGGACCCAAACATTGATCTATACATTAGCCACATGGGTTCAGCCCAGCCTTCGTTACAAGGCCTGGCCGAATACACAATTATGGATTGCAAACCTCTAAGCCCATCACCATGGGCTCTTAATGGGCCCAACACTTACACTAAGTGGTCCCTGGGCCAAGCCATTTTATAAAAACATTGTTTCCAAAAAGTTTATTTCATTCAAATATTGTTTCCAAAAAAAACATGTGAGAATTCACATTTCAGCATAAATGAATTTCATCTTAAACATCAACCTTTCAACATCCATCTAGAAGCATGTCATTTTAGTATTTAAAACAAATCCTTAGATCAACACATCCATCACAAAAGAATTCAAAAGACACATATAACCTCCCATTTCAGCATAGGGATGCTTCTAGGTCATGCACTTCTTGAATAGTAAAGTTAAAGAATACCCAAACCCAGAAATCTCAGCATAGAACATGTTTTTAAATCAAACATCCTTCTCACATTTAAATCAAAGAGAACCCAAAACCTGGAAATTTCAGCAATATATTGATTTCAAATACATGGATTCCTCACACACATTTGGATCAAAGAATGACCCAAAACCTAAAAGCTTTAGCCATGAGGATGTTTTCAAAATCATCTTTTCACATGTTATAATCCAAAGGGAAGTTCCAAAATCAGAAGTTTTAGCATTATGAAAGCTTTTAAAATCAAACCCCATATTCTGAAATTTCAGCACTATGAAAGCTTTTAAAATCAAACCCCAAAATATGAAATTTCAGCACTAGAAAAGCTTTTAGAATCAACATTTTCACATGTTTGGGTTCAAAGGAAATACCACAATTAGAAAAAGAAATTCAGCAAGGGTGTACTTCCAAAAAAGGTCAAATTCATCATGTTGAATTGACACAATCCACACAAAGCAAATGACATTTTCACATGAACCCATTACTATAGCCATTCAAATTCATCCAAAATTAGATTCAAAAGATAGCGAGCAACCTGAAATATTTAGCATGTAAAAGCATCCCATTATCACCTCATCATGTCATTCCTTCAAGAATGTAAGCCACCCAAAATCTCATACAATCCCATTTAAATAAGAATTTGGAGAACTTCAATATGTTATCCATCAATGGCATTCAAAGTGAGGGGAACGTGAAGAAGAGATTTAACTTTTTAAGAGTCCCATCAAGCATTAAACAATGAGATCCAAGAATACCCAAGAGGAAGGAAAAGCCTCATGATGCATTTCCACACTTGCTAGCCAATCCACTTTGCCATTTGCTATGATATTACAAGAGCACATATGTTTTTTTTTTTTCTTTTTTTTGAATGACTCAAAAATGACTTTAACACCTTAGAAGGCTCTTGGGGCTCATAGCAACAACATCCATACACTTTATTACTTTGGTTCCATCATGCAAGACATGCTCCAAGAGACCAATATTAACAACAAAGGGGAAAGCACTTTATTCATAAAAGGAAAGGATAACAATCATAGCATGAAACATAAGCATGAGCCTACCACAACTCCAAAGAAACCGTTATGAAAAATAAAGAAACAAAGATGCTAACATTGAAATGTGCATGCAAACTTCTTGTGCTAAATGACAATTCCAAAGACCTAACCTAAAGCTATGCATGCTAGCAAAATGGAAAGAAAAAAACAAAGAGACAAGAGAACTATCTTATTTGTTGCAATGAGACAAGATAAAGTAATTAAAATGCAACATGTAAGTAAAAGACTAGCAAAATAAAAATAACTTATTCAAAAGGAATAAACAACTTGGGTACTCCATGTGGGCCCCACCTATGGTCCAAGAACATCCCCAGTGGAGTCGACGGTCTGTGAGTGTCGAGAAAACCGGCTCACTTGCCACTTGGGCTGAAAATGGAGTCGCCACCCATTAATTATGTAAATGGAGGTGATGGAACCTCCGAGAATGACTTTGAAACCATTTTTTTAATAGTGATTCCGATAGCCCAAGGCACCAGCTAAACCAGTCCGGGTAAGACTCAGATGGGAGAGGGAAGGGGCTAGGCACCCCTCTCTCGAATCCAATAGGTGGAGCCCACATAGTGATCCCAAACAAACATAACAACAAAGAGCCAATATTCAAACCATAAGATAACATTGATTAGTATCATATAAAGAACAAAACACCATAAAAGAAATTATTCCTTATCTTATAATTATTATTTGTTTTTCTTATTTAGTATTATTTTATTTATTATTATTTTTTTGTTTCTCATTTTTTAACTTTTTGTTTTGAATTAATTTATTTTTTATTCCTTTTATTGCTATTTTCTTTATTAACTTTTATTGTTTATCATCCTCTTATTTTCTCTTTCCTTTAATTTTATCACTTATATTACTTTTTTTTATTTTTGTTCTCTTCCCTTTTATTTTATACTATGCTATCATTATGACCCATTTACTTTTCTAATTCATATTTTTTTATTTGTCACTAATTTATTTGTTCTTTGTAATAGACTTCCTTACACTTCACTCCAACCCGATCTAACGATGGATGAATTCTCCTCTGTTACATTATAACTCCCTTACTTGGTTTTCCCTTTTTCTATCTCATTTTTTTTTATTTTTTTCTAGCCCTTTGGAAAGAAGCATCTTGGGAATTTACTCGGTTTAACAAATAAGACAGTCCAATGTAATTAGTTCAATGGGCGAACTAGTGATATAATCAATGATCGAGACATCTAGGGAATAAATGGTTAATAATGGCCTCTAGTTCTTTCCTAGATTTATCGGCAAAGCACTAGGTAAATACGACACCTTCATTCTATGTTGGATCGGGAAACAAATTAGATAAAGTGCATATCCCCTCGCAAAGACTTCAACCTTATGACTGCCCCAATTTGAGCTACCAGTGATGGATTTATTTGTCGATGTGCTTGGGTATGGATACTACTACTTTGATTGATAGAATTACCATCCCTCCTTAGACATCTCTAGCAATGAATCTTCGACTAACAAGCATTTTTCACAAAGTTATGTCTTTAAGGCCTATCTTGAGCCTGCAATCCTATCATGCAATCTTCCTGAGGGAAGTAGCCATTCTATCTCTTTCCCATGCTGGAAAATTCCCTTATTAAAAACCATTGTTTTATTCAAAATAGAAGGTCGAACAATGAAATTAAACGACTAAGGAAAACTTCCATTAATATGCAATATGAGTTGCACAATGACACAGTTCCTTTTCAAACTATCAAAAAGAAAGGAATAATTGAAAAGAAGGTCCTAACATAGCAAAACAAAAATTGGAGATGTCTTTTAATGAATTATCTTCTTAGGCATGGGTGGTGCTATATCTGGCATTTCCCTGTTGGGGTCGAATACACCCCCGTCGATGAGATCTTGAAGAGCAACTTCAACTTCCAACAATGATCGATTGTGTTTCTCGACCCTTGGTGATAGTCACAATGAGCGTTTTCATCATAATTTTTTGGCTTGGGTTCCGGGGTTGGTTTCCACTTCAATGGCTGGAGATATCCTTTGGAGACAAGGAAGGGCAACAATTCAACATGAGTGCATGGCAAGTGAGTGAGGACCATCTTCTCCTTTTGGGATGGTGGGCCGTTTGGAGTTAATTAGGCCGGAGTAGGGGATAACGTGTATGATACCAAGTGGGAAGATGATGTATTAATTGGAGTTATCTAAGAAGGGATTGAGATGACAAGAGGTTTTTAGTTAGTGTACCAGATGAACATCCATGAATTGGTGGTTGATGGGATGGTGATACTGGTTGAGGTGGTGGTCTACAGACTGTCGGAGCGGGTACAGATGTCATGAGGGCCGGTAGGGATAGGGGTACGCCATATGGGGGTATGTGTGACGGGTTTGCCCCAACTTGAGATAACAATCGATTCATCTTAGAATCCAAGGTCTCCATCATTTTCTTGAGCTCTTCAAAGTCTTGGCGGGTTACAAACCAATCATTAGCAAGAGTAGACATCTTCCTGAACAAAACACCATGCTAGAGAAGCTGAAGTATTATGCAAAATGCAAAATGGATGGAAAAGGAGATGATGAAAAGATGGTTTCATGATGAAGCATTCATTAAATACAATCATTAAAATGCATTGGCAGCATGTCTAGAACCTTAACCTCATTCCGTTCTTTCTTTCTTGCATTCCCCCTATTTTTTTTACTTTTCATCCCAAGGAGCATCGAACCTCGAACAATGGATACCATGCACATGAAATGTGAAGGAAAACCCTGTGTATGTGTGTGCACCATCGATGTAGTGAATGAAATCCGAGAAAACATGTTATGAATGACATGGCCGATGTAGGGTAGGGCCTATCAGGGGAGCAACCTAGGGTTATTTAGTAGGTATGAAGAAGTCTTGGATCGAAAGGTTAGATCAAAGGAAAGATGATTAATTGCCACTTCATTTGATTAAAAGACTTCATTTTTATTTTATTATCTTGGTTGCACCCAAGCGCCACTGCCTAGGCTGCCTACGTACCCCTTGTGAGGGATCAGACGGAGCATAACTCATATTATTTACAATTTCAAATATAGTCAAGAGGAAAAAGGAGCACAAAAAACAAAAGATCAAAATTTGTGGTATGTCACTAAGGCTGAAAGATTCCACTGTCGATAAGACTCTGTATTGCAAGCCAAAGAGGAACACACTGGTCGGTAGGATATCCAAGATAGTCGAGAGCGGAGTAAGCTTTCTCTTAACCTGTCTATCTGATTGGGAGAGAGAAGCAAGACGCTTATGACTTGAAGGTCTGACTTGTTGATAAGCAGCTTGTACTCCATTCACTTCTTGAGATGGTTGAGGGCCTGTAGCCGGACCACGGCTTCCTGACCGAAAATCACGCTCAATTCTCTTCCCAACGGTGACTATGCCTTTAAAATCCTTAAAATTCTGGTACCTCATGAATGTGGAAAATGGTGGCTCTAAGGTTTTTAGAAACAATTCGATCATTTCTTTCAATGGAATGAGGGTCTTCAACTGAGCAGCAACGGATCTCAATTGGTGCACATATTTTGCAAAACATTCTTCGAGTGCCTTTCGCATGCCTTCTAATGTCTCTCTTATTGGAGCTAGATTTATGCCATAATCAAACCACTCTAAAAAAGCTATAGCCACCTGATTCCAAATCTTCTTCTTATCTACCTCAAGCGATGAGAACCATGCTAGTGCTTCACCCTCCAAACTCCATTGGAAAAGTTGAACGAGGACTCTCTCACCTGCCTCGATTTGAAACATCTCTCCATAGTATATGCTCAAATGTACCCTAGGACAACTTCTTCCATCATACTTCTCAAATTATCGGATTTTAACACCTTTTAGAAATTCTAACCGAGTATATGCATAACTCATTGAAATCTGGCACAGGAGGGGACCGAATGTGCTTTAATTTCTATAGATCTTGCTTTAATTTGGCTATATCCTCATAAATGGGAACTACGCTCAAAGGTAATGTTGTGCTTACAGAATGCGGGTGTTGATCACCTATCTCAATGTATGATTCTCTGGAATTCTCTAATCTCGACCACATGATGTACTCCGAATCCGATGTCCTAACCCTCTTGGAACTAGATGCCATGATCCTGAGGAAACTCTCTAATTTAAAATTGTGATCGGAAGATTTCTTCTTTTTTTATTTGTTTTTGCTCTTTTTGGTTTTTATTAAAATTAGACCACTAAAGGGAATGAGAAAACTATTAAGGACTATGAAGTGGGAGGTTTTACCTAAAGCCACTAAGGTGGGATACGCAGAATGCCAGATGTATGTGAAAACCGTGAAATGTTTACAAAATATCGAGAAAACAACGATAAAACCGAGCTTGCCCCTAGTTCAAAACTAGATCAGGTGAACATCAGGGAAGAAAAAGAAGTATGCATGAAGCTAGGAGTGGACCAGCCACCTATGCAGATGGTAGGCTACTATGAGCTTACTATCTAACCAAAGATTCTAAGGGTATTAATGGAAGGGTGGGTGTTAAACGATGGACGTTAATTTATTAGGTTTTAGATGCATTAGAACGGGAATGAGCACAAATAAGGATGGCAAGGAGAAGCAATTTAGGATGGTGGCTTAGGATTGCTCTATGATTGAAAAAGCAGCTAATGTCTCTATAGCTAACTAAGCTGAAGGAAATGCAAAATGCAATACAACACAAATGAAGTGGACCTCTATCGTGAAAAGGGAAAAAACTAGGGAAACACTTTCAAAACACGCCAAAAATTGAGGAAAAACCTGATTCAGATTAAAAATCTTGCATTAAATAGTTTATTTGGATTACCCTGAGTTTAGAACATAGAAAACTCATGTTATTCTTTTTCAATTCTAACTTTTAAGAAAGAATGCGAGCAAACAACAACTAGCACACATTTTTCATTCAAGAAATTGGGAAGATTTCATTTACCCTAACCAAAGCATACAACATTTTATCTTAAATTATTTTTCTTTCTTCTTCCCATTGTTTTTTTTAACCTCATTTTTTTCATTGCTTTTTATTCTCTCCTCTTCTTGTTCTTTTCCTTTTCTTTATTCTCTTTCTCCTTCCTCCTCTTTCTTCTCTTCTTCTTTTTTTATTTGTATTTATTTCCCTCATTTTTTTTTTGTTTTTTTTTTGAATTTTGGATACTCCTCTTTTTTTTTCTTTGGATTTTGGATTTTTTCCTTTTTCTCTCTTCTTTTTTTTTGCATCTTTTTGTTGAATTTTCAGCATATATTTACTCATGGTTCTTATTCCGACATTATCATTATTATTTTATTTATTATTATTATTTTTCCTTTGCTTATTATTGTTACCTATTAGAGAAATTCTTCTACTTTCCGACTCCTATTTTTTTACCTCTTAATTGACTTTTTTTTATCCACCCTCTCATTTTTCTTTTTCTTCTTTTTTTTCATCATTCATTTTCTTTATCTTCTTTTGATTTTTTTTTGACTTCTCACTTTTATTTACTATTATTTTTATCATTTAATAGTAATGATTTTTGCTTTTATCATTGAATTTTGATTTTAATGATTTTTTTTTGGATTTTGATTGATTTTTTTTATTTCTCACTTTTGTTTACTATTATATTTATCATTTAATAGTAATGATTTTTTGCTTTTATTATTGAATTTTTATTTTATTGTTTTTTTTTGGATTTGGATTGATTTTTTTTTGTTTTTCTTGTCTCTTAATTAATTACCCAAAAGAAAACATGATTAATCATTCCCCTTTACACAATTTTGTATTTTTATTTACATATATTTTTTATGTATTTTTTCTTCTTCCTTTTTTTGTTCTTTTTTTTATGATTTGATTTCTTTTTATAATCATTTTTTGTCTTTTTGGTAACGCATTCATTACATTTCCCAAAATTTCAGTCAATCAAAACAAATTGAAAGAAATTTTGATCATCCTCATCCTCTTTTTTTTTCTATCTTTTTTTTTGGTTGTTTTTTTCTTGTTTTGGATTTTTGCTTTATTTTTTCATTTTTTATTTTGAAAATTTTTATATTATTTTTTTGACTTGAAACTCCTTGATTGATCTAAGGTAATTTTCTTTTTTGTCTTTCTTTTTTTATATTTTTGCTTTTTTAATTTTTTTGGCTTTTGTTTTTTAAATCTTTTAGATCTTTAATTCTTGTTGTTTTATTTTTCTATTTTTTTTATTTTTTAATATTTTTGCTATAATTATTTTTTAATCATTCTAAAGAAATATTCAGAACTTCTCTTATTGAAATGATTTCTTTTGTTTGTTTCCTTTCTTATTTATTTTAACTTATTATTTAATTTTCTACATTTTTGTATTTTGTATTTTTGTTTTTGGATTTTTTATTGAACTTATTATTTGATTTTTTTATTTTACATATATTTTTATTTCCTTTTATTTACAATTATTCTATGAATTTTTTCGTTTTATATTATTTTGTTTTTTTGACACATTATTTTCGGATTTTTCATAAATTTGTTGTTTTCTTTACATTTTTGTTATATTTATTCTCTATTCTTTTTTCTTTTTCCAATTTAAAAATTTCCCTTTAACTTTCTCTTTGATTTTTTCTTTGGGTTTATAATTATATTTTGACTCTTTATGTGATGTTGATTTTCTTCTCTCTTTTTTTATGGAAATTTTGATTTTTTATTTGTTTAATTAAATTTTTAATTGTTATGATTTTTATTTTTTTAATTTTTTAATTTTTATTTTTATCTTTCTTTTCTTTTTTATTACCTTTTTTTTCTCTTTTTTAATATTTCATTGATTTTTCATTTAAATAAAATTATTATTATTATTATTATTATTATTATTATTATTATTATTATTATTATTATTATTATTATTATTGATGTAGCTTAATCCGGACACTCCTAGCTGACTGCTGACTGGCTCCTTGCTAGCAACGAACGACACCTGAGAAGATGAAAGGAAAGATTCTCGGGGATTTACTCGGTGGGAATACTCTGATGCTTAAGTTAGTACTGTGTATGGGAAGTAAAGGGAAAAACGAAGGCTAAGAGTGGAGGTCGCGCTTTTTTACTATACTCGAGAGATCAGAGGTCTCAAGAAGAAGTTTCTCCTCTGCCCTGAGGGCTTTTATAGGGGCACTCTTGTGAGATCGGGCATAACCGCCACTGGGCCCCCTGCCACAGCCGTTACCTGCCAAGGCTGTGCAGGTGGCCGTTATGACGTACTCCTTACCCGGGCGAGTGACACGTCCCCAAAGTGACAGGCACGCCTCCGYCTRCTRWGAGAYRTGGGCGCAGACTGTCGAAAGGACAGGGACTGCGCCGTCAGTAAGGGATATGGCGCAGTCTGATTGGTACGACCTGTCAGACAGAAGCTTCTTGTAGAATGCTCGTGCGGCCCATTCGCGAGCTACTTTGCAGCGAGCTCGGAATACTTCAGGAATACCCTTAGTAGAATTAGTCCTCGGGATGACTTGTCTGCTTGGGAGCTCGAGCGAGCTGGTTTTCTTAATCTTGCGAGCTAAATTTGCCTCGGAATATCCCTTTGGAGGTAGCTTGGGGAACCCGGAGCTTGCGTCGTAGCGAGCTCCTCCTTTTGCGCGCTATGATGTAGCGAGCTGCTTTATGGGCCCGTTACTTAGCTGTACCGGGCCGCAATGCAGAGCTGTCGCTCACGTCGAGTCAGTGTCCACGTGTCGCCGTTTCATAGATCGGGTCAAATCATCCTTCATCAATTGCCCCCCACTCCTCGGGCTAAGAGTATCGCCTTAGCGCAGGGAGTTTATGAAGCGCGATGGACTGATTTGACCGAAATTCAAACTTGATTGACTACCCCCATTAAATGCATTTGTGGGGATCAAGAGATCTTCTGACTTCCCTGACTTTTCAGATTCTGAAAACGTGCTAAGGTGGCCTTTAATTCCGAACGTTGTGTGGCTGTGACTACCTTAATCGCGGAAGATGTGCCGCCAATCGCTTTCTGTTTTCAAAAGGCGTGCGGTCAAGGTGTCTGCGATCCGTTGGATCTGCTTTGATCCGGGCCGTTAGTTTGGAAGGACGGGGGCTATAAATAGAGGACCCCATCAGGCCCTATCCTCTTCCACGCCATCTTTTGGATTCTGAGGTCGCGTACTTCGCCTGGTCTACTTGAGTTCCTCCGTTTGCTCTGTTCTGTCTACTCTGGTGAATCCCAATCGCCGTCAGCCATGTCTGGGTACAACGCCATACCTATCACAGGGGCGACAACCAGGATGATGATGCTCCCTCGAGCTCGGGAGGAGCCTGGGAGCATATCCCGGAGGCTTGGGAGTTCTCTGGCGACACGGCGTCTACTTCTAGGGGGAGGGAGCCTGATACCTTTAGCCCTTCCTTGATGACAGCGGAGAGACTCAGGTCTCTGATCCGCTATTTTCGCCTCCCTGGGGACCTGGTTTACAGCCTCCCTACTGGCGACTTCCCCGGGGAGCACAGTCCCAATGATATAGTAATCTTCCAAGAACAGCTCGAGGTTGGCTTGCGTCTCCCCTACACCCCTTGATAGTGGAGGTGCTCAATCATTTCAACGTTACTACTGACCAGCTTCATCCCAACGCTGTTCGGAACATGGTTGGGACTATATCCCTGTGTCACGAGTACTGCCTTCCTTTGGACCTTGATATTTTTGTCTCTATCCTTTGTATAAAGAATGCTGCTCCTGGGGTTCCTCCGGAGAGGCGCTTTTATTACCTCTTCCCCCGTCGTGGCTATAATCTCTTATACGAGCTGCCGAATAAGATTCCCGCCTGGAAGCGGGACTACTTTGTGGTCCATAACCCCGAGGGTGGCCCTTTCCCACCGCTTAGAGGGGCGCTATCCAGAACCCCAGGGCCGAGTTGGACCCTAAGATTCGGAAAACGATGTTGTCCTGGGCGTCGGTAGGCTTCCTTTGCTCGGACTACTTAGCCGAGGAGAAGCTCGTGCAAGCAGGCTTGAGCCCGGGTAGGTCGGTCTTTTAGGTCACGTAGTGCCTTGTGACTATTGTATACACATGCATTTTGTTTCTTGTTGGACTAATATCTTGTGGTCTTTATGCAGCCATCATGTCTAGTGTCGATTCGCGTCGCCATCTCTCGGGCAGCCAGAGACGCCAGGTGAAGAGGACGCGCCCCGACCGGACCCCTCCTTCGGGAAGCACTGAGTTCGGGTCTGCCAAGCCGGTCC
>NW_010729187.1:1795607-1844576 GCF_000365185.1 Nelumbo nucifera
TTCCGACGCCCCCTCCTGAGGGGACTAGTGGGATTAACCCTGGGGGAAGCGAGCTCCCTCAGCCGAGGGAGGTACCCTTTAACCCCCTTCAGCCCCGTCCTTACCCCCAATTCCCAGTGGGAAACTGGGAAGGGGTAAATGATTATCTGGTAGCTCGCCGGAGGAGTCGGAAGGCAATCACCAACCATGAAATCGCTCAGTGGGGGTAACATGGAGCCTGGGGATCTCTCTGTGTTCGCCTCTGCTCACTGCATGGTGGTAAGTGGCCTTTTTCCCTTTTTCTCTCTTGTTCTGCCCTTTTCCGCTGTCTTCTGATCTTTCTTTTTCACTGATAGGTAAATTCTGCCATCCATGCCATGGCTCTCCAGACACGCATCCATCGCGTCGACGCCCTCGACCAGCGTGCTGCCAACCAGAAGCTCCAGGTCGAGCTCGACCGGATCTAGGGCGAGCTCCATCACACCCGCAAGGGGAGCGAGTCTCAGGATCTGCTCGTCCATGACCAGGAGACTCAAATTGCTTGGCTTACTGAAGAGAGCGCATGCTATAGGGAGGAATCGTCGAGGATGGCGGGGGAAAGAGAGCTTCTCAGGCAGCAGGTGTGGGACTTGGAGTCCACTCTTCTGAATCGGACTCGAAACTTTGATCAGATGGTGGAGGCTGAGCGATAGAAAGCGATCTGTGATTTTAAAGGCTCCTAGGAATTTCATGACCTCCAGGCATAGTATGGTTCGGGTTCGTACCGCTCAGGGTTTAAGCTCTGCCTGTGGCTGGTTCGGAAGAAGTTCTCCGGGCTCAACCTCGACGGCATTACTATGAAGGGTCTGTCCCTTGAGACAGCAGACCAAGCGGATCCTTGAGGTGGTGTTTCTCTGGGCTTCTGTGGCTTCCGGGTGCCGTAAACCTGGTCTTTCACAAGTTTCCGGTTGGGCGGTTGTGCCCCATGATGATCAAACATTTCCCGAGCTGTTTAACTCGGTTACTGCACTTGTTATTTATTTTCTATTTTTTTATTTTTTTTATTTTTATTTTTTGACGATGAAAGTTTCTTCCTTCTTCTGAGTATGATGAACTCCTTTTATTTTTACTAAAACAATCTCATCATTTGAGCTTTAAAGTTACATACTCGAAGTAGGGCTCTTCGGTAGGCATTATCCCGAATTGTGCCGAGGTCATATTAGCTTGGTATTCTGGCCCTTAGGCTTTGGGAGGGACCCATAGTCCGCTCCTAGATTTCTCGCAGGCCGAGGTGGCAACTGGGGTCTTCTTATGCTGAGGTCATGTTATTTCGGTATTCTAGCCCTTAGGCTTTGGGAGGGACCCATAGTCCGCTCCTGGATTTCTCCCATGCTGAGGTGGCAACTAGGGTCTTCTTGTGCCGAGGTCATGTTAGCTCGGTATTCTGGCCCTTAGGCTTTGGTAGGTACCCGTAGTCCGCTCGATTTTTACAGATAATATTGTCTCTGGTTGATAATATTCCATGTTCGAGGTACTTGTTTCCCTTTGAGGGTCTCGAGCTCATATGTTCCTTCCCCGAGCACTCGTTTCACTCGGTAAGGACCTTCCCAGTTGGACCCGAGCTTCCCACCGCCGGGCTCAAGCACCATAACTTTACGAAGGGCAAGGTCGCCAACACGGAGGTTTCGCCTCTTGACCCTGGCGTTATAGTACCGAGCTACTCTCTGTTGGTAGGCTGCGGTCCTAATGTACGCGAGGTCCCTTACTTCGTTGAGTTGGTCGGGGTTGGTACGTAGCTCATCTTCGTTTGTTTGACCGCTGTATGCTTCTAGGCACAACGTTGGTACTTCAATCTCTACGGGGAACATTGCTTCGGTGGCGTAGGTGAGATTGAAGGGTGTTTCTCCCGTGGCGGTCTTCTCCGTGGTTCGGTAAGCCCATAGGACACTGGATAGTTCATCTGCCCACAATCCTTTAGCTCGGTTCAGCCGTGCATTTAGTCCACGGAGGATGGCTCTGTTCATGACTTTTGTCTGACCATTTGCTTGAGGGTGCACGACTGAAGTAAAGTTCTGTTGGATCCCCATGTCTCGGCACCAATCTTGAAATTTGATGTCCTCGAACTGTTTGCCATTGTCGGAAATCAATACCTGAGGTAATCCGAAGCGGCATACGATGTTCTTCCAAAAGAAGTTTTGGACATTTCGGGCTGTGATCGTGATGAGGGGCTCGACTTCTACCCACTTGGTAAAATAGTCCACCGCCACTACTAAGAACTTTCTTCCACCCGTTGCTGGCGGGAATGGCCCGAGTAGATCGATGCCCTACTGCACAAAGGGCCATAGGCTGGTGAGATACTTGAGGTCGGCAGCGGGTTGGTGGTGAATATTGGCATGTCTTTTGCATTTGTCACCTTTTCTGACGAGCTCAATAGCGTCTGCCTTCATTGCAGGCCAATAATACCCTTGCCGGAGTGCCTTTTGGGCGAGGCCCCTGCCCCCCAAGTGCCAGCCGCACCGACCCTCTTGAGTGTCGCGGAGTACGAACTTGGCTTCGATAGGTCGCAAGCAACGCAGGTAGGGGAGCATGTAGGATCTCCTGTATAGCCGCTCGTCTATCATGACGTATTTAGCTGCCTGGCGTTGCACCCTTCTGGCTGCATTGCGATCTACAGGGAGGGTCCCATGTAACAAGAAGCTCATGAGTGGGTCAATCCAGCTTGGCTCTGCTCGAACGATGGGAGCGACCTCCTTTGCCCCCTCGAGAATGCTAGGCTGAGACAGGTCCTCTATGTACACGGTTCTCATGGTGATGTCGCTAGTGCTAGCTAAATTGGACAAGGCATCGGCCTCAGCGTTCTCCGACCTAGGGATCTGTCTGATGAAGTGTGACTGGAATTTGAGCAGGGCCTCTCTAACTTTGGCTAAGTAGGCGACCATGGTCGGCTCGCGAGCTTCATATTCGCCCATGACCTGGTTGACCACGAGCTGGGAGTCGCTACAAATAACGATGTGCTTGGCTTTTACTTCTCTGGCTAAGTTTAGTCTGGCTATCAACGCCTCGTATTCTACTTCATTGTTAGATGCCTCGAACTCGAAACGTAGCGCGTACTCCAGTTTCATGCCGCTTGGGCCGTGCAGAACTATTCCAGCACCGCTGCCCTGTTGGTTCGAGGAGGCATCTACGTGAAGGATCCAAGGCTCCTCATCCCAGCTCGTGGTTTGCCGAGCTAGGAGAGGTGCCACTCTGGCTACTACTTCACAGGGTTCGGACTCGACCGATCCGGGAGCTTCGGGCTCACCTGAGGTGGGAGCCTCACGCTCAACCAGACTGGGAACTTCGGAGCTGAATGTGCACTCGGCTATGAAATCTGCTAAGGCTTGGGCCTTGATGGCGGTTCGTGGCTTGTACTGGAGGTCGTACTCACTGAGCTCAATGACCCACTTCGTCAACTGACCGGAGACCTCGGGTTTAAGCAATACTTGCCTCAGAGGTTTGTCGATAAGGACGATAATAGTATGAGCTTGGAAGTACGGGCGGAGATTCCGAGCTGCAATTATCAATGCGCATGCTAGCTTTTCCATCACCGGGTATCTCGTTTTTGCTCCCTACAATACTTTACTGATATAATAGATGGGTCGTTGAATCCGATCTACTTCCTTTATTAGTACCGAACTGACCACCTTGTCGCTCGCCGAGAGGTAGAGTTCTAAAACATCGCTCTCATCGGGCCGGGTTAAGGTCGGCACGCTACTAAGGTATTCTTTGAGCTCGTCGAACGCGAGTTGGCAATCTTGGGTCCATTCAAACCCTTTGCTCTTTATTGTCTTAAAGAACGGCAGACAGCGGTCCGCCGATTTAGACATGAAACGGCTTAGGGTGGCTATGCGGCCATTCAACCTTTGAACTTCCTTCAGCTTCCGGGGTGGTTTCATGTCCAAGATGGCCTTAACCTTATCCGGGTTGGCTTCAATGCCACGCCGGTTAACGATGTATTCTAGGAACTTACCCGAGGTTACACCGAACACACACTTGTTTGGATTCAATCTCTTATTAAACTTACGCACAATTTCAAAAACAGAATGCAAGTCTTGTATTAATTCATGTGAGAATTGAGTTTTGACGACCATGTCGTCCACATAGCATTCTACTTTTCTGCCGATTAACGGTGCAAATAATTTATTTAAAAGCCTCTGAAAGGTTGCCCCAGCGTTTTTCAACCCGAAGGGCATACCCTTGTAACAGTATAGGCCGAACTCCGTGATGAAGGCAGTCTTTTCCTCGTCTGCCGGGTCCATTTTGATCTGGTTATAGCCCGAATAGGCGTCCAAGAAACTTAGCAACTCACGCCCTGAGGTCGCGTCCACCAGACGGTCGATTCGGGGAAGCGGGAAGTAATCTTTCGGGCAAGCCCGGTTCAGGTCGGTGTAGTCGACACACATGCGCCACTTGCCATTGGCCTTCTTTACCAGGACGGGGTTGGCTACCCAGCTCGGGTATTGGACTTCTCTTATGAAGTCCGCTGCGAAGAGCTTCTTGACTTCCTCATCGACCGCTTTCCATCGTTTTGGAGCTAGGTTGCATTTCTTCTGTCTAATAGGCCAGTTCGGATCGTAGGGGCTCCTGGACGGAAGCGCCGATCTGGAGCGTCCAAGCTGGGTCTGCTGTCGAGGTCGGGACCGCAACCGTTTCTTCCATGGGCGCGGCTCGTTCTTCGCCTTGCTCCGTGGGTCGTTCCAGTTCAAGGTCATCGGTTACCTTGGTTTTCTCCTTTAGGGCGGCAACGTAGCACTTGCGGGACTCAAGCTGGTCGCCCCGTGCTACTCCCACACCGAAGTTTGTAAGGAACTTCATAGCCAAATGGTAAGTGGAGACCACCGCCCGTAGGACGTGGGTGATCGGTCGACCTACTATGGCATTGTAGGGCGAGGGGGTCGCTACCACCAGGAAGTTGTGTTCGAATCTGACCACACAAGGCCACGTTTTGATCTCTACAGATACTGTTATTTTCCTAAGGGGTCGGACTTCTTTCCACTGAACCCTACCAAAGGAGTGTCTGCGGGTTTCAAGTCACTTCTCTGCAACTGAAGCTGGTCAAACGCTGCTTTGAAAAGTATGTCGGCCGAGCTACCTGAGTCGACAAGTATGCGCCTGACCTCGAAGTCATTGATTCTCAACATTATCACGAGTGCATCATCGTGGGGTTAATGGACCCCTCGCGCATTGTCTTCTGTGAAGAAAATCGGCTCTTCTGTTCTCAGCCGCTTCGGGGGGTTCTGCTCCTTCCGGGTGACCTCACGAACCGACGTCCGAGCTGCCGCTGAAGTGCAACCCGCAACGATTGAACCTCCCACTATCATGTGGATGGTCCCCCGAACTGACCTCTCCTCTGGAGGCTGCCTCTACGGTTGTTCGGCCGGCCTGCTGCTAGACTCGGGGGCGTCTTTACCATGCTCCCCTTGCCGACCTGCTCTATTACTATTATTATTCTTATTATTATTTTTATTTTGTACAAAGTTTCTCAAGTATCCGCGACGGATGAGCTCCTCTATCTCGTCGTGGAGGTTTTTACAACTCTCGGTACTGTGACCGTAGTCTTTGTGAAAGCTGCAATACAGACTCTTATTTCTCTCATTGGGATTTCCCCTCAGATGGGGTGGCCACTTCACGTACGGGGCATCCTTGATAGCCATCAGAATTTCGGCCCGCTTCGCGTTCAGTGGAGTGTAATCAGCTCGGTTTGGAGCAGGAGCTCGGAACAACTAACCCGGCTTTGCACCCCGAGTTGTTTCCTTTTTTCTTCGAGTGTCCTCTTGACTGGAAGGCTCTCCTTCTCTCTTTCTTTTTTCGGGTGCGTCCTCACCCTTCTGGTTGATCTCCTCTTCGGTGGCTATGAACTTATCCGCGAGTTTCAGAAACTCGGTTATGGTCGCGGGTTGGTTGACGACCATGTGCCACTTGAACTCTTTGTGCTTCACGCCCTTCTTGGCCGCTGCAAGGTGTACGGCGGGATCCAGGCGTGGTATCTGCATACAAGCATCGTTGAACCGCTCCTGATGGACTCTCCCTCTCTTTGTGCTACGTTGAAGATGCTTTCTTCCGTTCGCGGGCACCGCTTGCTGGTGACAAAGTGGGACGTTAAGGCTTGTGCGAACTGCGCCCAACTTCTTATCGACCCGGGTGCCAAGTTCTGGAACCAAGTGCGGGTTGCTCCCCTGAACGTAGTGGAGAAGGCCACGCACATGCACGGTTCACTTGCTCGCGCCAGGTGCATCTGTGACTGAAAGGCATCCACATGATTACTCGGGTCGAATGACCCGTCATACTTGTCAAGAGGGGGGAGCATGAAATCCTTGGGCATCGGGACCGCCAAGAGTTCGGAAGACAGGGGGGACGAAACCGAGAGGAGGGGAGATTTGGCTTCGGCCGAGCCTACCTCTTCTTTGCCCATGAGCTCGGGCAAATCGCGGGTGACAGATCGGCGAGCTCGGCGGGGGCGCCTCTGCTTCCTGATGGGCTCGACGTTCATGCTGCTCACCTTCGCGCTATCCAGAACGGTTTGCGCCGGGGGTAGCGCAGTCTGCTGGTGATGGCTACGGATAGAAGGGGCCTGCTTGGAGTCTGCTGCCAGGATCTCGATCGAACTGGTTATCAAGAATCGGGGTTCCAAACTTCAACTATTGAGGCGACTTTGACCTGCCGAGCCGGGGTTCTCCCGACCTGTCCGCCCGCGGTGAGATCGAGGTAGCCGGTCTCTCCCATTTGCCGTGGAGGGAGGCTTGGTTTTTTGGGAAATATTGGGGGGCCTCTCCTCGGCCAGAGTGTTCGCTCTAGCGGCGAGACTTGGCTTGCTGCGAGGACAGGTGCTGAGGCTGTTGAAGCTGAGGTTGGGGCAGCTGGTGGAACTGCTGCTGATATTGGTACTGGGAGACCTGGTGCAACACGTGATGTTGATAGAGTTGATGTTGTTTGAACTGTTGCATTTGAGCCTGCATGGCCCTCATGCACTGCATCAGGTCCTCTAGCTGGTTCGGGCTGGCCGCTGGGGGCACGACCGAAGGTTCGGTGAACGTCGTCCCGACTGTAGCAGGGAGTGGGGCGATGACAGGTGCCATTGTGAGAGGCACGTTCAAGCTGGGGATTCCGTCCGCTGAGAAGGGGACGGTGAACTATCCGATACAGACAGTAGGAATCTGGGGTTGTTCCATGGAGTTATCCATTTCCGTGCTTCGTCCGACGTTGCTAGAGGAAGCCATGAATGTTGGATTGTTTCAAGGAAGAAGAAGGAACTGAAAGGGTTTAGAGAGAAAGGCCTTTTGAAGCGTTTCCCACAGACGGCGCCAAATGATGTAGCACAATCCGGACACTCCTAGCTGACTGCTGACTGGCTCCTTGCTGGCAACGAACAGCACCTGAGAAGATGAAAGGAAAAATTCCCGGGGAAATACCCAGTGGGAATACTCCAATGCTTAAGTTAGTACTGTGTATTGGAAGTAAAGGGAAAAACGAAAGCTAAGAGTGTAGGTCGCGCTTTTTTACTATACTCGAGAGATCAGAGGTCTCAAGAAGAAGTTTCTCCTCTGCCTTGAGGGCTTTTATAGGGGCGCTCTTGTGAGATCGGGCATAACCGCTACTGGGCCCCCTGCCATAGCCGTTACCTGCCAAGGCTGCGTAGGTGGCCGTTGTGACGTACTCCTTACCCGGGCGAGTGACACGTCCCCAAAGTGACAGGCACGCCTCCGCCTACTGAGAGACATGGGCGTAGACTGTCGAAAGGACAGGGACTTTGTCGTCAGTAAGGGATATGACACAGTCTAATTGGTACGACCTGTCAGATAGAAGCTTCCTGTGGAATGCTCGTGCAGCCCATTCGCGAGCTACTTTGTAGCGAGCTCGGAATACTTCAGGAGTACCCTTAGTAGAATTAGTCCTCGGGATGACTTGTCTGCTTAGGAGCTCGAGCGAGCTGCTTTTCTTAATCTTGTGAGCTAAAGTTGCCTTGGAATATCCCTTTGGAGGTAGCTTGGGGAACCCGGAGCTTGCGTCGTAGCGAGCTCCTCCTTTTGCGTGCTATGATGTAGCGAGCTGCTTTATGGGCCCGTTACTTAGTTGTACCGGGCCGCAATGCGGAGCTGTCGCTCACGTCGAGTCAGTGTCCACGTGTCGCTATTTAATAGATCGGGTCAAATCATCCTTCATCAATTATTATTATTATTATTATTGTTGTTGTTATTGTTGTTATTTTTAATTGTCTATGTACTTATGCTTAACTAAACCTTACTACCCCCTTTTTTGGCTTTTCTTTTGTTTTAAACTTTCTTTTATATTATATGTACTTTTTTATTTTTTATTTTTATTTTTATTTATTTTTACTTTTTTTTACTCTTTGACTTCTTATTTACTTTTGACTTGTTATTTTTTCTATGCTTTCTATTTTATGTTGTTATTTGATATGGGCCTTACAAGGGGCATACAAGAAAAGAAGGCAGAGGTGGCCGACACATGGACAGTGATGCATGAGGGGAAGGTTTGACACTTAGACTCAATGGTTTCAACACGGTTGCTATCCTTCAATCTTTCACCCATCAAACAAATGGGTTTCTTAGGTTGGTGGCTGGTTTGTGGGTTGTCGGTGTGGTCCAAATGGCCTAGCACCTACTGGGCCCCCTCCTAATAAGAAATAGGACACTAGAATCTAATGCAAATGGTGTGTGCAAATAGTGGGTGAGATCAAGCATACAAAAGATGAAGAGAAACATAGCTGAATACATCAACACATATAAATGTAAATAACAAGATCAATAGAAGAAACTAAGCATTAAGCAAGGATCACACTCATTAACAACAAGCAAAACCAAAGAGATACGCAGCCGAACTTTTGCGAAGATGTGATCTATGCCAGAGGCATGCCGACATATGCCATCAGCCCGCAACAACTCTCTCAGCCCTCAATCGCCCTTGGCCCTTCGCTAAGTGGGGCTGTTCACAAGAAGGGCCAACCCGACCAAACCGATTAACCCGAACCGACCCAACCCGAGTCGGCCGGGTTTCGATCAGCACGAGTCGATTTCAGGTTGTGCAAATTCCAAAACCGATGATTCGGGTCGGTTTCGGTTTTCTTGTTCAAACATGAAGTTCCAAAGCCCGTTAGGCCACCTAGTTTTTTAATGGTTGCAAGAAACTTTGGATTAGTGAATAGTGATTAATGAACAACTTTTGTGATTAACTTTTCATTTAAATTTTATCATAGGAGATGGCTGAAATGATGTTCAATTTATGACTGTTTTTAAAATTAGCAAGATTTTATCACAGGGATGAACTTAGAACCGAAACCGACCCAAACCGACCCAACCCGACTCAAACCGACCAAGTCGGTTTTGCTTAACACTGGATCGGTTTCAGTTTCTATGTCAGGTAACCCGACCAGGTCGGGTCGGTTGGAAAAATTACAATAAACCGACCCAACCCGACCCATGAACAGCCCTATCGCTAAGTGGGGAATGGACCTCCTCAACCCTTTCCCACAAGCGACGGGGGGCAGGAAGTACTTTGTCTTCACCGTGGACTACTTCACGAAGTGGGTCGAATGGGCCCTTCAGCCCCTTCAGCTCTCTCGGGGAGTCCCTGTACTAATGGAGCAACTGATGAAGGCTCGGATGGGCGCTCCCCAGGCGTGGACATCCGCACCACCTCCTCTGCCTATCGCTCCGTGTTGGCCACCTTCCGCGGCGGCTCCTCCCTCGGCGTATCTACGGCAGGCCTCTTTCAACCCTCCTCGGCCCCGTCTATGGGCTTCTTCAGCACCTCAGCCCTATTAGTGGGCCTATTCACCCCATTGGTAACCTCCTGGGGTGCCACCATTGGTTGTTTCCCCTTAGTGGGGACCTGCGGATTTCCCCCCTTCGCTAGGACAAGGGGGCAACCTCGTCGCCGGGCCGATTCGGCGTCTGCCCTCCGGCTTTCTTCCCGGCCTGCTTCGCCTGGGCCTTCTCGAGCAAGCACTGCTGGGCATCCATGGGCACTTCTACGAAACAACAAAAGAAAACAATCAATACACTAAAGCAAAAACGTGGAAGACATTCTATGTAACCACAAAACCTCTTTTACCGAGAGGGGCAGGGCTAATCCCAACGAAGACTAGGGGAACCTCCTCCTCCACCAACGACTTCGCTTGGTATGTCCCCATCACTAGCAAATGAGCTACAGATGCAACCTCTTCATCTCGGAGCGGAGGGGGACATCTCTCGACGATTACGCAGGCCTCCCCCCAATCAGACTTGAACCGCCAGCCCTCGGGGTAGGAGACGTAGAAGAATTTGTCCTTCCACCCATGGACGGATGAGGGGTTATGCACTTGCTTCCCCCTTTGAGGGTGAAAGTAATACATGTTGGCCTCGGAAGCATGCTTCCTCGGTGAAGACATGGCACGAAACATCCTCAACGTCAACTCCACACCCCTAAGCCGAACCCATACTATCATCGCTATGATGGTCCTAAGGGCGTTGGGCACAAGTTGACTGATAGTTATACCGTACCACTCCAGTAACTCGAAGATTGAAGAAGAGAGGGGAAACCTAAGGCCAAACTCAAAAAAATGCTGGTAGACACAGATTTCCCCCTCCTTAGGGGTCCACGACCTACCACCCACATCGAGGACCCTAAGGTCATAAGACCGGGGTATGTAGAACCTCCTCGCCAGGGATTTGACCTGGCCTACATCCAAGGAGCTTTCAAACTCCGAACGCGGAACACCAGCGTCAGCCACCCTTTGGGTAGCACTCCCTCCCACTGGTCTGGCGACGACCTCCATGACATCCTCCTTGGAGCAAGGAGACCCTTCGGGCTCTCTTGGCAACGCCGATGCAGCGCTTTCATGGGGAGAGTTATTACCTTGGTGGCAGCCCTCGGTGCCCCTTGAGGCTAACCTTTCCCTTAATATGACCACCTCCTGCCGAAGGGGGGCTACGGCTAAAGAACCTAGGGAAGATAGAGGAAAAGGGGTTTCAAGGGAGCTCCCTCCCAAGGTGTTCGAGAGTTCATGGCATTTAGGGATGGAGTTCGAGAACAACATAGTTGATTACCTAAGGAGGTGAAGACGAGATGTTCTGAAGGGTGGAGAAGCTGGGAAAGTCCTGAAGGATCAAGAGCTATGGAGTTGAGTTCACTCGATAACAAGGGCGTCTAAATCCAAATTAAGGGGAAAGTCACCACCAAGGCCCCTATTTAAAAGAGAATGGATGGCCTAGATCTCACTAAATCCGACGGCTGAGGCACCTCCACTTCCACCATCCAATTACAATGTGCCACCCGACGCTCGTCCTCGTAAGGCGAAATGACGCCCAAGCAATGGTTCAGATCACCACAGATCCAATGATCACAAGAACCCTCCGCTTCTGTGAACCAGTTTTATTGCACCTTTTAGCGGATGCCCTTGGAAGATGAAACGACGCCGGGTGGACCATGAAGCTCTATTGTTGCAACCTACTGGGCGAACCACAAAGCCTGCCCATCGCGAACCACCGGGCAGACCGCTCAACCCGGCAAATGCGCGTCTACCGGAGTGACCGCCTTCCGCACAGTAGGCCCTCTGACGTGACCTGACCGTGCGTGATACGGGACATCTTCGCTAAATCGAGGCATCCGCACCACACGTGTCTCCGAACCGTCGAGGGATGACGCACACAAAGTGAAAGCGATGCCACTGCAGGACACCCCCAGTTGACGAATCTGAAGGCATGGTGACTGCTACTCCCGATGACCGAAGCCGAGGCCTTACCCCGACTATTACCTTCATTACCAGCTGAAGCCAAGGCCTCACCTCGGCCTCGGGAGTGAGGGGCAAATGATTTGGGCTAGCCAGGCCCAACTCATTATGGGCTGGGAGGCCCAGCCCATTAACGCCTGACAACACCTACCACAGCAAGGGGGAGGCCCTGCTGCCTTCGTACAGAACCAACCGCAGGGCGTTCAAACGTACCTGCCAGGGCCTACCGCCCGACCTCGCACAACCCTCATCTGGTGCGTTCATCTTCACCTACCTCCAATCCGCTCAAGTATAAATAAGAGGTAACTCTCCCTTTACTGGGGGCTAGAACCCATGATTCTGATACAACTCTTTCATTTACTTTCCACACCTACCTTGCTCCTAGGGGTGTTCACGGGTCGGGTTGGATCGGTTTCTTGGGATTTTCCCAACCGACCCGATCTGGTCGGGTTAGCTAAGGTGGGAACCGAAACCGACCCACTGACAGGCCAAACCGACCTGGTCGGTTTGAGTCGGGTTGGGTCAGTTTGGGTCATTTTCGATTTTGCTCCTGTACAAAGCCAAATAAAATCTGAATTAGTTGATAATTTGATATTCAAGAGTCCAAGATAAATCTAAATTTAATTCAGGTAAAGAATAAAATCAATAAATTCTTCATGTAAAAACAAGTGTCAATAATGGGCCTTCTAGAGTAAGAAAACGAGGTAAATCTAGGTAGGTAAATCAATAAAATAAAAATTTAGAAACCTTCTAAATTCTAATATAGGTAAAAACTAAAAAAGGACACCTAATTAAATTCTAATTGTAATTGCCTAATGGGCCTTCTAGTATAAATCTAAAAGTAGAAGACTATTAGGAATTAGGAAACTACTCAAACTAGGAAGTAGGAACTACCAAACTAGTAGAATACTAGTTCGGTTAATGTCAGGTTGGTTTCGGTTTTCATGCAAGAAAACCGAAACCAATCTGAGATTTCGGTTTTCATGCAAGAAAACCGAAACCAATCTGAGATTTCGGTTTATGTATGTGCCCAACCCGAAACCGACCGGTACGGATGAAAACCCGACCGACTCGGGTTGGGTCGGTTTGGTTGGGTTGGGCATTATTATGAACAACCCTACTTGCTCCCTTAGCATTTATTATCGGGGACCCAGTGCATCCGAGGACTATCACCAAGACCTCGTCTACACCTCCCCCTATCTTACACCTCGTACTAACTTGAGCATCGGAGTTCCCACCTCGGGTCTTCACCCGAGGCCTCTGACACCTCTTGTTTTGCAGTACCTTGGATCTCCAGGAACCTCGTCATTGAGACGAAGACCTATAGTCCTCAGCTTCTACCGTACTCAGGAGGGAACACTTCGCCTTGGCCTACAGTCTTCGGCCTTAGCTTACCTCTTCCGAGACCTTAAAGCCTTCGATCTACCTTCGGAACTTAGAGAGTGAATTTACCTTGTTGTCCCCTGCTAATTCGTGCGGCAACAATTTGGTATGCAAATACCAACAAATTCAAAGTCAAATTTTAGACTGAACTCTTAAGTCCGCTAGATTGATATAGGTTAAAGATAAAGTACAAAGGATTTAACAGAATTTAGACAACTTCAACGAGGGGAATAACCTAATAAAAGAGCTGCAAAATGAAAATATGAAGTGCATACCTATTCATGCATCGGATATTGATTCCAACTAGAAAATGATAGAGGTGTGGAGCTTGGATTTACTTATAGGTTACAGCAGCTAGCGGCATGAAGGCAGTAACCTTAGTAGCAACAAAGCACGGACACAAGACTAAAAAACGGAAAAACTGAATAGCACCATTCATGGCAAGAAAAATTAGAAGAGCCTATTAGTGCTGGTGCACCATTGATTGTGTTTACCTGACAATTGACAACAACTATTTTACAATGGCAAGGGTTGGAGAGGATTAAGAGGAGAAACAAGACTAGGGGTTAGAATATTAGGGGCCTGTTCGTTTGTTCTTAAGTCTGATATTTGAAAGTGCAATAATTACATTAAGAGTTATATTGGTATTGGTGAATTCTTTTCTTTAAACTCTCTGAATGTTGTTCTTAGTTATGAAAATTATCAAATATCCAATTTGACCTATATATGAGAGTTTTTGTTTCTTTTTGAGGGTATCATTAGAAAACAAAAAATTATATGATTGCACTTTAAGGTTATGTTTAATTAGAAGTCCTCCAAACCAAACATAGCCTAAGAGATAAGAGGAAATGAATAACCATTTTTTTTTAAATAAAAAGATTTATCTTAAGAAATAAGAATTAAGAGGAAACAAACTTGCCCTAGATTTCAAAACTGTAAGATAGTGATTAGGAGCAAGTAGGGGTGTGAAATCTTAATGCGGGAACGGGATCTGCTCGTCACACATGAGTAGGATGTGCGTGTGAGGCGCCTTGCGTGACGAGTAGATCCGGTCTCCTTAATGCGCGCTGCGATGTGCATGTGAGGCGCTGATGTGATCTGCTTGTTGAAAACCCGTTTCAATTTGTTCTTCCCGATGTGCGGATAAAGATGTGTTGTGACTGTGAGGTTGGTGTAAGTAGAGATCCGGACTCTGGATTGAGGTGGAAAAGTCCGCTGGTGCTGGTCGTATTCCACGCACGACTTTGACAGATATTTTGTGATTGTTCTGATTGGATTCACATGCCACGAGAATCGGCCAATCAGGACGTGATGGACTTCAATGGTGCTTGACCTAATTGCAGACAAGTAAAAGGGTCCTAAATTTGCAATACAGTCTTGCTGCTTCACTCTGTCCAGTTCGTCAAGTTCAGTGCGAGAGCAAGAGAGAGAGAGAGAGAGCGATCAGACAAAATGGGGGAATCGAAGACTGTTCATTCACCATTGATCACTTATGTTTCCATGCTTTCTCTTCTCACCTTATGTCCTCCTTTCGTTATTCTTCTGTAAGTGTCTCACTCTCATTTTCTGTACATCCAGTTTCTTTCTCTCTAACATCATTGATTGGTTTACGTCACTGGTTTCCTTTAGTGTTTTTTTTTTTTCCCAAATGACGTCGATTTGTTTGAATTTTGAGGCATATCTTTGCTTATTTCATGACCTGGATGGCTTTGCTCTCTCTCGTTCTTTACTTGTCACTTAGATCTCTGCAATTTTGATTTCTTTGTGAAGAAGAAAACAAACTGTTGATACTTGCAACTTTTATTCGTTATAGTTCAAACTTTCCTTAGTACTTACTGTATTGTTTCATCGAGTTAAAACAGTGAACATTTTTCTGCAATCGTTTTTGGTTGATTTTGAGACGAAGATACATGGAATTGCCACTTTTACTTTAAGTTCTATGTATTATTTTTACTAGGATCGAATCAGTTAGAATTTATGCGAGAAAATAGCTGAAGGGATGGATCCTAACTGAAATGTTACTCGTGTTTTGAGCTAATCTAACACTGAACTTTTAAGCTTAACGGTATTTGTTTGAAACTAAACTACGGAATTTTGTTGCTATTTTCTAAAATGCAGATGGTATACGATGGTCCATGCTGATGGGTCTGTTTCTCAGACTTGGGATTACTTTAAGCAACATGGTTTTCAGGGTTTCAAGAACACTTGGCCAAAACCGACTGCTATTGCTTGGAAGATCATTGCATGCTTTGCAGTGTTTGAAGCTGTGCTTCAGCTCTTTCTACCTGGGAAAAGAGTTGAGGGCCCCATTTCACCTGCGGGGAATCGACCTGTCTACAAGGTAGTGATTTTTTCTGATAGTAAAACAGAAATTTTAATCCAGTACAAGTGCAACCAACTAGGTGAAGAGTTTTCACCAAAACAAGAAAAATTGAATACAATTGAATCCAGTACGGTGTCTAAATCCAAAGATGTCCACAATGTCTCCTCTAAATCTACAAGGTATTAATTGCTCCCCAATTGTATATAACTGTTTATTGTTTTACCAGTCTGTGATTCTATAGCTGTAAACCAAGTGATAGTTTTTGACGTGATTCCTGATTATCTGAGAAGGTTTTCTTCTTCATTAACTTTTTAATCAGTGATTCATTACGAAGCATTTTTCTGCATGTACTTGTTTTTTTTCCTAATTGGAACTGTAATTGCATTTTCTATGGACAATTCTGATAGTATTGAATTTATAACTTCAGCTTATTGAGATTTATGTGAGTTCTAACAGAGAATTTGGTTATTAATGAGAATGCTGATCAAAATACTTCAAAAACTGGAATACATTTTCTTTTTATTTCCTTTTGTTTTTCTTTTCATGTTCCTTTCTATTTATTTTAATCAGTCTAAGGCATTGCTAAATTAAAGGTCTTTCTCGTCTCAACTTTGAGATTACACTGGTACATGAGATTTATGCTTTTCTTCTTAATGTAGGCAAATGGCTTGGCAGCATATGCAGTAACATTGATTACATACCTCGGCCTTTGGTGGTAAGTCAGCTCAGTCTTATCCCAACTATATGGGGTCAGCTACATGAATCCTGTTTTGCCATTCTGTTCTTTTTAGTGCCATATTCATTGTTAAATTATGAGTGCTTAGGTCTTTGTTTGCTACTTTACTTCAACCCATGTCCTTTTTGATCTTCTCCCTAGCCTTTCTATCCCCTTCAAGTTGGTGATAAGTGCTTCCCCATAAATTTGAGGTGTTTTACATTGTTAAGGAGTTGGGTGCCTTTCATGCATCATACTTGGGGAATCTGCACCCTGATACCGTTTTTATCTATATGTTTTCTAAATTCTCATAAGACATTTTGATACTACATCTATACTTTCTTTCAAAGTTATTTAAAAATCTATATGGATTGGGGATGAATATAAATCTGCTTTGGCAAAAGATAGATGATGATTGATCTGAATCTGATGCAGTAAGCTCTGTTTATTGCTTGTTTGTTTATCAAATTAAGAGATCAAGTAGTTAATATTATAAAGGTTTCCAAACTGGAATATTGGACATGGGACTTGACTCAAGTTTCTTGAAGATTCTACACTGTGCTTTTGTCTTCTGATAGAGCCAAGTGTATGGAAAGACAGAGAAACACCAATTGGGCAAAAAAGTAACCACAAAGAAAAATTCTCTAGGATCCTTTTGTTTTTGATTGATAGAGATGCTGCATATTAATATAAGAAAAAACATGTGTACAGGATGAATCTAAAAGGGGAGGCATGAGCAGCACAAGAATAAACCTTCCCATGCAACCTGAAAGACTTTCTTTGACAAAATGTCGGTCTGCTTCAATATGCTTAGTTCTGTCACGCTGTACCGGATTATGAGCTATATTAATAGCAGCCTAATTATCACAATACAATATTAAGGGCTTCTCATAAGTAATACCCAACTCCTCAAATAGTGATTTCAACTATAGTATTTCACCACACCATTAGCCATGAACATGTATTTAGCTTCTGCACTAGAACGAGAAACAACATTTTGCTTCTTACTCCTCCAGGAGGTCGGGTTACCTCCTACAAAAGCACAATATCCAGAGGTAGACCTTCTATCATCAATACTCCTGGCTCAGTCAGCATCTATATAAACCTCTATCTTCATGTGATTATTATTCTTGAATAGTATACCTCTACCTGGGCACCTCCTTAAATATGCTAATATCCTCTCAACTGCAAGTAAGTGAGTAGTCCTAGGAGAGTGCATATACTGACTGACAACGTTGATCGCATAACTGATGTCTGGTCGTGTGAGACAAAGATAGAGGAGTTTTCCAACTAACTGCTGGAACATAGCTTTATCTTCAAGTAGCTCTTCACCCTTTGCACTAATCTTGTAATTCTGTTCAATAGGTGTATCTGTAGGCTTAACACCTAACTTTGTAGTTTCTTCCAACAAATCTAGAACATACTTTCTTTGGGAGACTCCCAGATCTTTCACCTCAAATTCTTGATGAAGGAGTTGTTTGAGAGACTCAATCTCACCATTATCATTCCTTGTCACTACAATATCATCCACGTATACAGCAAGCAAGGTCAAGGAAGAGTCCACTCTCTTAATGAACAATGTATGGTTTAACTGGGCCTGTACATAGCTGAACCTTTCAAGGGCTTGTCTGAATCTATCAAACCAAGCTCTGGGGGACTATTTTAGTCCATACAAAGCTTTATTCAACCGGCAAACCTTCTTTCCTGTGTCTGCATCATAAAATCCAGGAGGCAACTGCATGTAGACTTCTTCCTGCAAGTCTCCATTGAGAAAAACATTTTTGACATCCATCTGGAACAAGGGCCAAGAGTAACTGGCTGCAAGGGGCAATAAAACTCTAATAGTGGTCATCTTTGCTACTGGAGCAAAAGTCTTCAAGTAGTCTATACCATAAGTCTGAGTAAATCCCTTTGCAACTAACCGAGCTTTATACCTTTCAATGGAACCATCAGCATTATGTTTCACAGTAAATACCCATCTACATCCAACCGGTTTCTTCCCTTTAGGCTGGTCAACTAGCTCCCAAGTATTATTCCTCAGAAGAGCATCCATTTCAACCTTCATTGCATCTTTCCACTCAGGAACTGACAAGGCCTCTCTGGGGATAGGAATATCAGCAATAGATGTGAGGAAGGACCAGTAAGAGGGGGACAAGTGATCATAGGACAAGAATTGGGAAATGCAGTGGGTTGTGGATGTGGTGTAACGTCGTTTGCCTTTACGGACTGTAATGGGGAGGTCAAGGTCATCCAAAGGAAGTAAGGGCTCAACAGTGGAAAGTATCTCAGTGGAACCCAGATCCGATAAAGGAACTGTAGTACCTGGATTTGAATCCGCAGAAGGAACTGGGGCTGGCCTGGATTGCTGATGACTGAAATCAACCTACCTCCACTGTCTGTGATAGATTCTCAAATCCCGGCACCTCTGACACCTCTCCCCATTACATCCCTCATCACTCAATGGAACAGGTAAAGGAACTTCTGATGAGTTAACCCCACACTCACTACTCTCCCCTTTAGGAGAAACCCTAGGATAATAGGGTGCATCCTTGAAGAAAGTAACATCCATAGAGACAAATCTTTTCTTAGAAGTGGGTTCATAGCAGCAATATCCCTTTTGAGTTTGTGCATAACCGAGAGGAATACATTTGGAGGCCTTAGGATCAAATTTGGAACGATGAGGTCCAAGAATCTGAACAAAGAAAGTACAACCAAAGGTTTTAAGGGAAATAACAAACAAGTCTTTATCAGGGTATAGGAGGGTAAATGGAGGCTTCATGTCAAGAAACCGTGAAGGAACTTGGTTAATGAGATACACTGCTGTAAGAATAGCATCTCCCTAGAAACGAATAGACACATTGGAGTTAAACATGATGTTTCTGGCCACCTCCAATGCCTATTCTTCCTCTCAGCAACCCCATTCTGCTGTGGTGTGTGAGGGCAAGTACTTTGGTGGATAATCCCATGGTCAAGCAAATAGGAGGCTAATTGGTTGGCAAAGTATTATTTCGCATTATCGGATCTGAAGATTTTGATTTTGACCCCAAATTGGGTTAAAATCATCTGATGAAAGATCCGGGTCAAAGTAGGAACCTCATCTCGAGAACGCATAGGGTAAACCCAAGAAAACCGGGTATAGTCATCAATAAACAACAAGAAATATCTGTACCCCCATAGCAGTGATGTGATAAGGACCCCAAACATCGGTATGCACAATATCAAAAGGATTATTACTTCTTTTTTTACTCAATGAATAAGATGTTCTACAATGCTTTGCAAGCTCACAACTCTCACATATCAAATTGGACATCTGAACAAACTCAAATAAATTAGGAAACAAACTCTTAAAAGACCGAAAAGATAAATGACCCAACTGATTATGCCAAAGCATAACTTGACTAACAGATTGAGAAACAAAAGACTTCATATCTTCATTATCTTCCCAATGTGAACTCTCTCCAAGCAGATAGATCCCCTTCGTCTCACGGCCAGTCCCAATCACCTTCCTTGTCTCAAAGTCCTGAAAAACACATCGGCCAGGGAAAAAGGTTACTGAACAATTCTGATGTTTTGTAATGCTACTGACTGAAAGCAAATTAGTATTAAGCTTAGGAACATGCAGAACTGAAGATAAGTGATAGGTAGTGAACAGTGATGGCAAGCTAGTCATATGGTTAGATGCACCTGAGTCTATTACCCAACAATGTTCAGTGTTACCTGGAGCTGAAGCATGATAAGCTAAGGCCCAAGTACCTGAATAAGCAAAAGCTGATGTGGGAGCTGATGGTGGCTGAGATGATTGAGCTGAATTGCCAACTTCCTTTTCCAACTGAGTCAGGGCAGCCCGGACAGCAGCTAGGGTGTCTAGGGGTGCCTTTTGTGCCCGATGAAGAGGCACAATCAGTATTAATAGCCATATTAGCATTACCCCTTTTGTTCATGAGTTTTGCTGGGACTAAATGAGGGTGCAGTTTCCAATAGGTGCCTTTAGTATGCTTGGGTTTCTTGCAATGTTCACATTACTAGATCCTGCTTATTTTCCTTCTTTATATTCCTCTCCATATCACCCCCGGACTTAGGTTTGACTGCTGCCAAGGCTGGTGGGAAGGGCTGATGCTGCAACATAACCTTTCTCCTAGTCTCTTCACTGTGCACTAAGGAGTAGGCTTGCGATAGGGTCATACTGTCTCTTGTCAGTAGTTGCTGTCTCACAATATCGTATTCAGGATTCAGACCAGCTAGGAACTCAAAAACCCTATTAGTCTCAACCTGCTTTCTATGAGTTTGTGCATCCTTCTGGCTTTCCCACTCAAGTGTTTCTAGGTGGTCAATTTCATGCCACAAAGATTTTAGTGTAGAGAAGTAAACCGAGACTGGTTTCTCCCCTTGCTTAAGGTTGTTAACCTCATATTTCAGTTCATAAGCCCTAGCAACAATAAGGGGTTGGGAGTAGGTCTCTTTCATGACATCCCAGATTTCCTTAGCTGTTTTCGCCCACAAATAGTTCCGGCTGATATGTGGATGCATAGAGTTGCACAGCCATGTCATAACCAAATAGTTCTCTTGAACCCATTTGGTATAGGTTTGGTCTTCCTTAGTTGGTTCTTTCACATCTCCCAACAAGTAGCTCAGTTTTCCCCTACCCCCAATGGCCATCATGGACGATTGAGCCCATTCTAGGTAGTTTGATCCATCAAACTTAACTGTTGTAATCTGAAAGGTATTTTCAAACATGTTACCAGAATTGCTAGTCCCAAAAACACCTTCTCCTTGACTCCTGAACTCCATTCTTGATCAAGAATTAATAAAAAAAACTTTTTTAATTACTGTAATAGGAGAAACAACACCCAAACAACTTATAACAACTGGTCTAGTTCTTCCAAAGAACACAAAAAACAGAATTCTGAATGAAACCAGTCCAAATTCTGATCTGAAACAAATAACAGTTCTGAATTTTAGGGTTTTCTCTCAAAACCCTAAAGAAAACACAAAGATTCTGAAGCCGCACCTCTCAGACTAAACCAAGATTATCTTTTCTGAATAGAATCACAAGAAAAAGCTTACTTTTTGAAAAAATCTCTGGCTGCCACCTTCTGGTTGATGCAAAACCCTAATCTTGAGGATCCAAAGCTTCTTCTGATTCTTCCTGATTACTGGAACTCTCCCAGACTTCTACAATCTGTTTAGTAGCAGCCGCACACTACCAATAACCTCCAAAGATCAGCCGATCCTCCTTCCTTGTTGAAAAACTTCCAAACCTAGGTGGTTCTCATGCAGTCGGCCTAATCAGACTAGCATAAGAGTTCCTAGGTCGGCTTTAATACCAAGTAGTCGATCTAGACTACAATCAGTCTTGAATTAAAAAGAAAAAAAGATGAAAAATTGAAGATAAGAAGAAGAGAAGAGAGGAAGAGAAGTACACGAAGAGAGTTTCAGGAAAGAGAGAATAGGTCATAATTTCTGCCGACCCTCTCTTAGTATTAATAACTATTGTCTAACTGTAAAAGGGCTGAATTGCCCTTATTGCTTACATGGAAAATAGAATAAGAAATAACTAATAATAAAGCTGAAATAACTACCAACTAACGCTGTCATATCTAACAGAAATATTGCTGCCATACAACACTGTGGGGACCACATCAGTGTTCTTCACATAAAGAAAAATTGCACCGGCCTTAATTTTATTACCCACCTCCAACCCCTGCAGTAACTTCTTCCTCTCCACATAGATTCCTTCTCTCCTTCTAGATTTGCTACCTTTTCCTCTCTGTCCTCTCTCTCTCTCTCTCACTCCCCTTCCCTATGTAATTAGACAGAACACTAAAAGAAAACAATGAATCCCTGAAGCAAGCTGAATTGTAGCACTACTAGGAATCCCTTACAATGCAGTAAACCACCAAAATGGGAAGCTTTCCAAGGATCCTTTACCATTGAGCCTGATGAATCAATTTCTCCTGAAAAGCTCCCAAACATGTTCCAGAAATCCATAGACTTCTCCCCTTTGGAAAGATTTAAGTGGACAAACTAACATTGACAGACATAGATGGGGTATAAAAAGGAAAAGAATTTGCTTAGCATGCCAATAGCATCAAGTCGCAGCACAAGGTAACTCCCTTTGAAAAGCATCGTGCTTTACCCATATTCATATCTCAGGAAATGCTTTGATTCTATGAGATGATATATTAAGGATTTGCACTATAGGTTTTGTTTTTGCTGTTAGTTCATCTGACAGGACTTGATATTAGAACAATAATTAGTATATGTGCTTGGTTATATAGAACTACAGTTGGTGTGTATTAATTATCTATTCTTTTTTCCTTTTCCTTTGCCCTTATTCTTTTCTCCCCAATTTTCATTGATGAGTTTGATATTTGTTATTGTAGTAATTGATGTTTAGGTTTGTTGGTCATCAAATCAACCCAGTGATTGCATGCCTTAGGTGTGCCTAGGTGCATAGGCAAGGTGCATTTTGGGGTATGTGCCTTGCGTAGGCCCAGGTGCAGCGCCTTTGAACAAGTGTGCACCTAGTGTGCTCTATGCCTCAATAGGGGTGGACTCGAGTTGACCTGAGCTGAATATCTAGCTATTCGAGCCTGGCTTGCCAAAAAACTATGAGGCTCAAGCTCAAGCTTGATTCGAGCTAGAGACTTGAACTTGAATTCTACTCAACTCAAAAGCTTGTAAGTTTGAGCTTGGCTCAGCTTGAGCTCGATTGTGAGCCAAACTTCCTATAAAAATAAAATGTTATACGTATAAAAAATTATTTTTTATTTTACAAATAAAAAATTAAGAATTATAAAAACTAGTTATCATTATACATATAAAAAATAAGAATATTATATATATAACATTTTTATTTTTAATTCATATATTTCTATATATATTATTTTGTATATGTATAATATTTTTATATTTATTATTTTTTTATATGTGTATATATACATACATAGCTCAACTCGAAGCTCAGTTTAGATCAATCTGAATCGAGCTTTTCACGACCTGAGCTCGAATAGCTCATGAAAAGCTCTATTCATGTCCATCCCTATGCCTCAGCTCAGGTGTGTGATTTTGTTAATTCTTGCGCATTTTTTGTCTTGAAGCACGGAAGCTGGGCCAACTGCTGAGGGCTTGGTGCAAATGTGGCTTGTAGAGTTAGGAAAGAAATATGTTTAACATCATATTATCTATTTGGAATAGTTCAATTAGGAAAGAAATAAAGAAATGGAAAGTTTGACATGCTTGGATATGTTTTATATGCTATATTTGATTTTATTGCTTGTATTTTCACTTTGAATATGTTTTATATATTATGGTTATGTATTTTTATTTGAATTGATAAGCTTTTTAAAATATTTAACTTAAATTTAAAGTTTGTATTTTTAATTTATATTATTTTTAATGTTTTCTTAATTTATTTTTCTTTTTTTGCAAAATTTACATATTTTTTGATTTATTTTTAAAATTTTGCACCTTGCTTGAAAAAGGTGAATGCTTCACCTTGCACCTTGTGTCTTGGGGGCAAAATGCCCTTTGTGCTTTTAAAGCACTGAATAAACCCTGTAACACTTTTAAAACACTGAATTAACTGTGTTACACTGGTTCTACTCATTAGGCAGTCACTCTTGCTTATATTGCCACTTTCTCCATGAACATTTTATTCTTCAATGTGTTCTCTATGTAATAACTGTGCAACACTGATTCTTTGCTCATTTAGTATTCTACTTGTATTAAAACTTAACTGCTAATATTTCAGTCATTCTGGAATGTCATCCTCATTCTGTTTTTCTATTTAACGAGGGTGTGTAGTGTTCAATTCTAATATAGGGTGCTTGGCATGGTGACTCAAGAAGAGATAAAGCAGAATTTTCTACTGAAGAAGCTTTTGCATCTAGTTTCTAATGAGCAAGAGATGGTGTCTGACACATGTAGCTTCCAGAAAATGGAGCTTCTTTATCACATATATATTTTTATTGTTTATGTTTTTACTGGTGTTTATTTCGACTGTTTATCTGAGGTTGCGTGACCTTCCAGAAATACGGTATATACTGAACAATTTTTATTAATGTAAGAAATAGTTTATGAACAATATTGCATCATCTTTGAGTTTGGGATGGCCAATTAGCGTCTACATACATCAATATCTTCACCCACACCCCAAAACACACCTTGTTTTGCAAAGTTTCTGCGAAACCATTGTCTGATCTGCATGCCCTTGTTGAAGAGATGCTGCTATTCCTTTCGAGTTTCTATATCTCTTTCATATACTTCCTATACTGAAAGGGGGCCTTGCCCTCGTTTTGAATCCATTCCACCACCACTTGAGTCTCCCTCAATCAAAAAGTTATAGTTCATCACTTTTTCTAGCCGCAATCCTTGTGGAACTGTATGGTTTTGCTCTAATTGAACTCCCTTGGCCTACTGGTCCAGAAAAAAAGTTCCATAATGTCTCTCTTGGTCTTTAGATACTCCTCTTATCCCTGATAGGCTCTGGTAACTCTACTGCATCCATCAAAGTTTAACTTGAATGAATGTACTGGAGGAGGTTCTCATTAGGAGGATGCTGTAGTCCTTGAAGTGGAAGAAGTAGCCACCTAGTGCCACCCACGGATGATGTCATCAGTTGCAGTACAGCCCTGCCATTGAACAGCCCCAATGTTTTCACCAAATGCACAGTCCAGTTACAGTACGTGTTTACATGATGACTGACCTTACTTTTAAGAATATATATATATATATATATATATATATTATGGTAAGAGAAATTTCATTAAAGAAAAGTAAAGGTACAACTAGGTGAAGAGCTGGTTGGGATATTCGCTCAAGATCACATCAAAGGCAAAGGGCTTCAGATGGCAGGCAGATGCTATTTGTGCATGGATGCTGAGGAGGATGTGCTTGATCTTTGTTTTGATTGTTGCTTTACAAGGTTCATTTGGAGTTATTTCTTCAGTTTATTCAGAGTTGATATGTGGGCATGAAGGTTTCCAAAAGAAACTTTTGCATCATGGCCTGTTTTGCAAGGGTAGGATTCAAAACTATTATGTGGAGTTGTGTTCCTTTTGCAGTTTGTTGGGAGGTCCAGAAAGAGAGGAATGGAAGAATTTTTTTATGACCAGTCCAGGTGCAAGGATTAATTCTGTTCAATTGTTAAGAAGAGGATTTTGGATTGGATTTTGATTTTATCAGAATTTGCGGGAGTTAACAAAGAAACTTTTGGGGGAGGCTTTTGGTCAGCCTTAGAATTGGAGATGGGCTGAAATGAATATGTATTTGTTTGATTTTGCTTTTTTGCTGGGTGATCTCTCATCACCTCCTGGCTGTACTTATTTTTTATCTTTTCTACAATATTAATGAACTATCTTATTTATTTATTTATTATAAAAAATACCAAGAGTAGATTAGTTTATACTCTATTTTTGATTTTGTATTCTACTAAATACCACTTAGTATTGGTTGCAGATTATAGATACTCACTATGTTTATCTTCAGGTTTGGCATATTCAATCCTGCGATTGTCTATGATCATTTGGGAGAAATATTTTCAGCACTAATATTTGGAAGCTTCATCTTTTGCATCTTTTTATACATAAAGGTGAGGATTTGTTGTTGTACTGACTACCATGCAAATGCTTCAGTTTTGGTTCAATTATTTGTCCTACTTCATTACCTTTCTAATTAATGAATTTATATTTACAAGGGTCATTTGGCACCATCGTCTACTGATTCTGGGTCTTCAGGAAACTTGATAATTGATTTCTACTGGGTATGTGTTTTGAGCTGTTGATGATTTGAACTTGCTGTGTTCTGTTGATATTCATTGCATACATTTCTACTTCTTTGCAACTTTTATCCCTTTTTCTAAGGGTGTCTTTGCTATATCATACTATTTCTGGATCAGCAACAGACATTGCTTTAGGTATTTAACCTGTAGCTCACTGGTTGATTTTTTTTTTTTTGATGAATAACAATTCCTTTTATTAATATAAACAACAAAATGTACAAAGTTCCATACATTTTAGAGTTTGGAGAGTATAGTCACTATCTTTTCAGATTAAGTTTACAATTGAACCCCAAAAAACTAATTCCTAATTGGCCCTTGTTTAGCTAATGCATCAGGCATTTAGCTGATCTTTGAACCCATTGAACTTTCATTCGAATATTTCTAATCAGCCTCCTGAGTTTCTTGTGCTCATTTCTATATGATCACAAGTTCTTTCATTGTTCAGCAGCCACCCAATTACTGCCTTTGAGTTGTGTTCAATGATTGGTTTACTCAAGCTCAGATCCTTTGCTCACTGTGCTCCATAAATTACAGCCATAAGCTTTGCCCTTATAGAACCTCCACTCCAATCAGACCGGAGAACACCACAATAACATGACCTTCTTCATCTCTAAAGATTCCTCCCATCCCTGAAGGCCTGGATTCCCAAGGTTGCTGCCATCAAAGCTAAGCTTTATGAAGCCCTCTCCGGTGGTGTCCAACTTCTATGAATCATAATCCTTTTTGATGAAGTTCCAACCACCTGCTCCCATTTCCTAACAATATCATCTGTTGAAAAAGATGGAAGATGTCCAATGACTTAATCCAATATTCCACCCTAGCTGTGATATACTCAATTAGTGCCTCCATACTTTTTTCCTACTCCTTAAAGATTCTTACATTTCTTTCTTCTCAAACTGTCCAGATAATTGCAGCTCTATTTCTCGTTGACATACGTCTTTAGCACATTGGTTGATTTGTTACATCTTCATCATGAGGTTACATATTTGAAGCTAGCTAATACCCCACCAGAGAAAAAGAAAACATATAATATGTTTTCATTTTTTTGTTTATTTTATGTTTGGTTGAGGTGCAATAGATTATTTCTTAAAAGTAGGTTGTTGGTATTTTACATGATTTAAAAGAAAGGTGTTTATGCAAAATACGTCTCTCCCTCATTCTCAAAAAAGAAATATTTTCTGTCATTTAGAGAAAAAAATAAAGTCAACGATATTGTATGGAGAAGAATATTAAGCAGTGAAGAAACATCATTTCCAAAAATGAATGTAGATGAAATGTGAATTTTATGATGGATGACTAGGAAAATTAGGAATGATTCAAATGAACATAGTGGGAACCTAGGAGAGTAGTGCCAGTGAGTGATAAAATGAAGGAAAGTAGACTAAGATGGTTTTGTCATGAGCAGGGAAGATAATCTACAGCACCAGTGAGAAGAAGTCATCTGTTGCAATTTGAAGGGTCTAGAAGAGCTTGGGGCAGACCAAAAGGGACATGGGGTGAACTGAAGATAGATAGATAGATACACACACACACACACACAAGTCATTGTATTATAGGAGGTAGAGGACCCCTCAAAACCTCAAAATAAAGATATACAAAAAGATTGGTTGAATACTGCAGTGGTCTAACTTATCAAAAAAAAATACTGCATTTGTGCAAGATGTTTTTCTAGTTTATATTGCATGCTGATAATGAGTTACTCCTGTCTGAATATAGAAGAATCTAATGGCATGTATTTCTCTTGCATCAATTGCATATTCCTTTTAAGTTTATTTGATAGTAAATAAAAGAAGTTTCCGTACTTGAAAGAAGAGAGTATAATTGCAAATAGGGTCCATTAGTTAGCATCCCAAGTCAAAATAAGTTCATGAAGATGAGAAATGACAGAATGGACTACAACTAACTGAAAACTGAACTACAAATATACATAAGAAAACACTGTCTGAAACAGCTCCAAAGTATCCCAAAATCTTGAACCAAATGCATCTCTATCAAAACCTGAAAATTCTGGAAACAACAGAACCTAATAGACAATCATATTCCTTATATCAGCACATAGTTTTTCAATGCTGCTTCCTATCTTCAAATAATGTTTTGTTTGTTTTGTTTCTCTCTCCAAATGTGCTGGCAGATAGCTAAAGGAATACAGCTCCAGAGTATTTTTGCTTTATTCTTCTTTGAAAACTTGCCTATGATGAGAAAATTTCATTTGGGTTACAAGGATGAAGCACATGATCTCTTGTATAACAGTACAACACCAATCAAAAGATAATAACATCTTACATCATTTACTTGTTCATGCAGGGAATGGAGTTGTATCCTCGAATAGGTAAAGACTTTGATATAAAGGTTTTTACCAACTGCAGATTTGGCATGATGTCCTGGGCAGTTCTTGCTGTGACATATTGCATCAAGCAGGTTAGTTGCTCTAGAGTGCAAGTATCTAATCTATTTTGTGTGGATCCTCTAAATAGTGGCATTACCATGTTGGATTAAAACATTCTGCTAGATTTTGTTGTCTTCTTGGTTACTCCTATGTGTACATTTATTCCTTTCTATTTTTTTGTACAACATAAATTAACATATACTATATATAATGGCTTGTTGTTATCTTATTGAGTGCTTTTAGGTAGTGAAACATATAAACTAAACTTTTTTTACTCTTTTCAATGGATGCATGATAGATGTTTTTTTTTGATAAATAATGCATGATAGATATTAGATACTATCCTAGTGTCTAATACCACAATTTTTTTGGTAGTAAATACCACAAATTATTACTTCAGTGACTAAATGGAAATTATCTTATGAGTTGGTAAGTAATAGGAACTGTACCGTTTAGTGAGTGTTTGACACTGATGCATATCACAAGTGTCCTGCTTCATCTGCTTGCCACCAAAAAATGTTTTTTGAAGAAGTGTTAATGCAAGGATTATGTCTTGGGATTTGTGAGGGGGGGGGGGGTCTTGAATCATCAAAATGATATTTCTTGAATTACCAAAATTTGAAAACGTTGACAGCTTTTCTGAGATGTCATACATGTTACAATGTAAATATTATAAAAATAAAGTCAAGGAACTTTAAACACCCAATCAGCATGCATCTCCACCAAATATGCTTTTTATGTGTTTTTCAATAAAATAGGGGGTGGTGTTCCTCATTCTTGATAAAATGGAATGAGGTCTGTAGTGTAAACCTGTTTTCTTAGTGATTGAATGGTAGGGTTTACCTTGACACCCAATCAGATTGTATTTTCCTTTTCTATTTTAATGGAATTTCTTCTTTACTCTTCAAAAAAAGAAAAATGGAATGCTTGTGAAACGCAAAGGTGTCAAACACCCCCTTAGTGGCCATATCAGATCAGAACTCTTGGATTAATTCATTCATCTCCTGATTGAATAATCTTAAAAATAGAAAACAATAAGAGTAATGATTGAAGAGAAGGAAGCAAGAAGAGACAAAGAAGAAGAATGAATGTAACATTCCTTGGGTTGGTCGATATGCAATTTTTGTGTATTGAGAGTTTTGAAACATCAAAACTCATGCCTCCTTTTACTTTTTCATTCCTATAGGTTGGAGTGGGTACTGTACAACAAGTATTAATGTTTGAAAAACTTTAAAAACTTTAAACTATTAATAATGTGCGTATCAGTGACTTTAAGGCTGTTTTTGGCTTGAAAGAAAAAGTAGGGAAAGGTAGGGAAATCCTACCTTTTCCTACATTTTCTTTCAAACCAAACACAGCCTAAAAGTCAATTTCGTATCATATACACACTGACATGTTGCAATATTTTGAACTTTGCTCTATATGCTTAACTCTTTAAACATGGTGAAATTACATCACTGCTCTTGTTAAGAATAATAAGAAAAATATTCATATCTTTCTAATGATCCCTAGAAATAATCCTATTGGATTTCTCAACAATTTTTTGAAGAATTGTCATATATTTTAAATTATCCACAATTCTTTTGGTTGACTACTTGACTGTTGGGATTAAGAACCACCAGTATGGGACTCATGGGATCAAGTTCTATGGTCTACCCATCACAATCATTAGTCTTCTTGCATTCTCCTTATTGTAGACCTGGTATACACCTTTTTTCCCTTTTATTTTCTTTTTCTTAGATCTCTTTGCATGACTTGCGTGGGTAGCCCTAACTTGTACTCATGTAACTTTAGTTTCTTATAGCTGGTTACTTGTACGTAATGACATGCATATTTATTCCTTTGTTTCTTTTCCACTTTCTTCAATATACAGTATGAGGAGTATGGCCGAGTAGCTGACTCTATGCTAGTAAATACTACATTGATGCTGGTATATGTAACCAAGTTTTTTTGGTGGGAAGCTGGTTACTGGAATACAATGGATATTGCACATGATCGAGGTATGCAGACTTTTATATTGTTTATGCTGAACTTATCAATACCTATTAGCATGGGTAGAATAAAAAGGTTATAGACATCTCCAAGTAACTATTTTAATGAGATAATATTATATTTAATCCAATCAATGATGGTCTTATTAAGGGAAAATGCCTTCAGTGAACTAATTATTAAAAAAAAAAAAGTCAGTGAACTGCTCACATGGCATAACTGTGTTGCTAAGAAAAAACATGAGGCCTCATAAAATTAATGTTTTTAACCTATCATTACCAAACTGGTTGGACTAGACTACTAGTCAAGCCATCCTCTAGTCAGGATTTTAGGCCCATTTCCCCCCAAACCCAGAAATTAGCTTGCCGAACAGTTTTTATAAAATATTGGCTAAGGTGCTGGTTTAGAGGTTGAAAAAGGTGCTTAGTAGCGTGATTGCTAAAAGCCAATTTGTATTTGTGCTGGGTTGTCAAATGTTGGACAATGTCTTGGTGGCTAATGAGCTGATTGACTCTAGAAAAAGGGAGGGGAAACCTGGGTTGATCTGTAAGTTGGAATTGGAAAAGGCCTATGATCATTTTATTGAAAATGCTTGGACTTGTGCTGGAAAGAATGAATTTTGTCCAAAAATGGAGAAACCAGATTAAGGTTTGTATCACTTCCACTAAATTCTCTGTTCTTGTAAATGGGCAATCATCTGGTTTCTTCAAGAGTTCTGAGGGACTTAGACAAGCCCATCCCATCTCCCCTTGCTGTTCATCTGTCTGATGGAGATCCTAACCAACTTTATCCTTTAGGTTGGGGAGGTGGGGATTTGGGAGGGGTTTGAAGTGGTTCCTGGTAGGGAAAGAGTGCAGCTCCTTCAGTTTTCTGATGACACTCAATGTTTTATTGATGCGAAGGAAGTGCAATTAGAGATGATGCTGGGTGTCCAAGCTGGTTTTAAGTTCTGGCAGGTTTCAATTGGACTATTGCAGTAAAAGTAAGCTTAATTCCAGTGGGAAATGTGGAAAAATTTGATGCTTTGGCTGAGACTCTTGCATGTCAAAAGTGGGCTTTCTACCAACTAAGTTCCTGGGCCTCCCTCTGGGGGCTAAATGTACCTCGTCTCTGATCTGGGATCCAGTTCTGGAGCAAGCATCTAGAAAAGAAGCGTCCTTCAGCTAAATACTTGTCCCTGGGTGGTAGGATCACCCTCTTAAAGAGGCCTGGGGACCAAGGAGGCCTGGGGAGGTCGAAGATTTTTGACAATGCTTTGTTGGGAAAATGGATTTGGAGATGGAAAGAGGGAGGTGGAGAGATATAATTGCTGCTAAATACGATACTGACAGAGGAGATTAGATAACTATCTCATCTTTACCCCCTTTAGGTTTGCTCATTATGGAGGGAAATTATGGACATTCTTCCGAATTTCAGCACAGGGCTTAGCCTAAGTTGGGTAATGGTGAAAGACTTGCCTTCTAGAAACCCTTGGTGTAGCAATTGTCCTCTTTCAGAGTTGTTTCCACAACTGTTTCAGATTGCTGAGAATCACTATGATCCTTGTCACCCTGGTGTTTCCTTGACAACATGAATGTCAGCCATCCGAATGGTGTATCAAAATTTCATCTAATCTAGCCCATCTAAATGGTGCACTAAGGTTTCACTTCTTTTGATAATCATGTACTAAGGTTTCATTTAATCTAACCCATCCAAATGATATACCAAATCAGTTGAAAGATCTAGGCCATCAAAGTGGTCTCATAATGTTTTTTTTATGATAATTGAAATATGAATTTATTGGCAGGAAATGAGGACTATTACAAGCACCCCAAGGAGAGGCACAAGATGCGACCTCTCCTTACAAGGAAGATTACAATTTACACACTAGAAAAGGGATTACAAAGCAGCCCAATATAGATTTTCCCTGTTAACCCCTTGTTTGGAAAGATGAGCAGCCAAAGCATTCACCAATCTACCCACCCAGTGACAGCTAATGTTCATGTTTCTTATTAACCACTTAGCTTTCTTTAAGAGGTCCTTGTAGCACCAAACCACTGAGTTCGAGTCTGCCAGCTGCCCTACAACAACTTTAGGATCTCCTTCAATTATTAGATTTCCACACCCAGCTGATTTGCAATATGGATACCTTGTAAGGCTGCTAATAGTTCAACCCTATTAGAGTCTCCTAAACCCACTGGGCTAGAGAATAAGGCTAAAATGTTACAGTCCTTATCTCTCAACACCCCTCCTATTCCAGAAGGTTCTGGGTTACCCTGACCACTTCCATCAAAATTCAACTTTAGACTTCCTTCAAGAGGAGGAACCCACTTTGCATAGACCTTATCCTTCCTGGAAGAACTAACTGCCATAGCTGAGCAACTACTCCAAAGGTCATCAAAAGAAAAGGATTGGAAGGAATCCACAGTTCTCAACCAATGTATTGTTTTTGTCAAAATGCAGTCCTTAACATTTAATATACTACTTTCTTTTTCTTGAAAGATTCTTGCATTCATTTCTTTCCAAATTGTCCAGAGGAAAGCTGCTCTCCACATACTCCCTCTTTTAGTGGGCCACACAAAAAAAGATGGAACATACAGTGGACTTACATTTTGTAGGTGAGTTTGACCTGCACCCAAACAAAGCAATCCAATTCCAAATAGCTGCAGCAAAGGTGCATGAAATTAGTAAGTGGAAACAATCCTCACCATTTGCTTTGCAAAGAACACACCAGTTAGGAGACAAACATATAAAAGGCCTTTTCTTCTGCAGACAGTCTAAGGTATTGATTTTTCCAAAAAAAAAAAACCTCTAAGTAGAATACCACAATTTTAAGGGGAGCATGCCTAGTCCAAACCTCAATCGAAAAAACCCTTTGACTAGAAGAACAAAGGGGCTTAAAGAAAGAAGCATAGGAGAAGGAACCTTTTGGATAGGGGATCCAAATCCTCCTATCTAGACATGCTAAAGTTCATTGTACCTTAAGCCTCTTCTAAAACCAAAATTCCAACTTAAAGACAAAGGGAGGACAAGAGAGAGGAGCAAGCTAGAAAACCTTCTTCTTAAACAAGGAAATGGAGTAAAGAGAAAGAGGTCCTTTAGAGTTGAATTACCCACCCAAATATCTTCCCAAAAGAATACAAAATTACCAGAGTGAATATCATACCTAATAAAATTTAGAAAAAGAGGAAGTATGCCATGAATTGCTTTCCATGGTGTAGACAAGGTAGCTTGACATGATACACCAACATTCTAACCATTTTCCATCGACCCATGAATACTAGCTACCACCTCATGCCAAAGTCTTTCTCTCTCTCTCCAATGGTCATCTCCATAGCCACTTCCCCAATAGAGTTGCGTTCTTAGGGACTAAATTGCTTATTCTCAGTCCACCTTCTTCCTTAGTTCCACATACTAATTCCTACCTTATTAAATGGTACCTTTTCTCTTCCCATGGTTCCCAAAGAAAGTTTGTCATCAATCTTTCCAGTTTCTTGACCTCCCTAGCAGGAACACAAAGAAGTAATAAATTGGTAAATTAGCTAAAGTGGTTCTTAACAAAGTTATTCTACCCCCTAGAGAGATATTATTCTTCTTCCAAGTTGCCAGTCTTTTTTCTAACTTTTTCAAGATTGAAGTCCAAAAACAGCTTTCCTTTGGGTTAACACCTAGTGGAAGACCTAGGTAGGACATGGGTTAGGAAGAAGTAGGACAGTCTAAACACTTTGCCAAAATATCAATAGCCTTATCATCCATATTAATATCCACTACACAACTCTTGTCCAGGTTTTTCTTCAAATTGGATACACTCTCAAAGTGTGTTATCAATCCTTTTGGGTTCCTCACCTTACTCAAATCTCCCCCTTCATAGAAAATAATAATGTTATCAGCAAATTGGAGATGGGTTACTAGAACCATATTCCTACCTATCCTCTAATCCTTTATTACATCTTCCCTATCAGCCTTTGTGATTAATCTACCAAATACATCAGCTACAAGGATGAACAGAAAGGGCGATAGAGAGTCACCTTGTCTTAGGCCTCTACAAACTGGAAAGAAGTCCCTGGCCACATCATAGACAAATATTGAAAAATGATAGGAACTAACACAATCCTTCACCCAGTTACACCATCTTTCTCCAAAACCACACTTTCTTAATACCTCTCTTAGGAAGTTCCAATCCACCAAGTCATAAGCCTTCTCTAAGTCCAACTTATAGACAAAACGCTGTTGGCTGGACCTCCTCATTTGCTCCACACATTCATTCTTTTGATGAATAAGGATAATTTTATTAATTCATAGAATTAGTTTGATACAATCCTCCCCTGGAGGGGCGGTGCGAGCTACGACCCCTCCTACCAAAGTACAAGGCAAAAGAAATAAAAATAGTTACACTTGAGCCCAGAATAAAGATTCCTTATTTTCCCCTTGCTTGGCTAGATAATCAACTAGTGTGTTTTCTGATCTCCCCACCCATTGTATTCTTACATATATATTATGTGTTAGCCACTTAAATTTTTGGAGTTCATGCTTGTAGGACCACACTGCATTACTTGGGTCCTTCAGCCAACCCACTACCACGTTGGAATCCCTTTTAATCACCAACCTTTCCACACCTAACACAGATGCAAACTGCACTCTTGAATGACCACTAGTAATTCTACATTGGTAGAATCTCTAACTCCCAAGGTATCGGAGTAGTACAGTGAAATCTCTCCCAGATCGTTCCTTATAACTCCTTCCATACCATAGGGACTTGGGTTGCCTTGATTGCTCCTATCGAAATTCAGCTTCAAGAAACCTTCTGTAGGAGGTGCCCAACTAGCTGCTACCCTAATCTTTGTGGAAGAACACCTTGCTACTACTGACCAATTTCTCCAAATATCATTAAAGGAGAATTGGTTAAATAAATCCATCGTCTTTAGCCAATGTATTACCCTATTCAGAATACAGTCCTTTAAGTCTTGGCAGATTTTCTCCTTTTTCTTGGAATGTTCTTGCATTCCTCAATTACCAAATTGTCTAAATTAGTGCTGCTCTAGCACATCTTCACATAATCTTTCCTCTTTTGTTAGGCTAGGCAAAGGTTGAAGGGTGAAAGAGCATGATTACATCTACTGGCATGTTCCACCAGTAGTGGAATAGGACTGCAATCAGTCCTAGGTATAATGTGTAATAAACAAAGAAAAACAGATTGAAAAAGAGAGAAGAAGAGGGAGAGAAGAAGAGAAGGAGAACACGAAGAGAAGAATTCAGAAAGAGTGTGCTGACTGGAATTGTCACCCCACTCACCTATTTATATTAATAATCAAATAAAAGGTAAAAGGGATGAATTACCCCTACTGCTTACATGGCAAAGAAATAATAACTACTAACTGAAACTAACTACCATAAAAAATAAACAAACAACAATGGGGACCACATAAATAACATAGTGGAGACCACATTAATGTTCTCTACACTCCCCCTCAAGTTAGGAATAGGTGTTTGTCATTCCCAACTTGCATAGATCTGCTTCTAACTTTGTCTTTGAAACTGCCTTGGTGAGAAGATCTGCAAGCTGCATGTTGGAGGTGATATATGGAAGACACATTTCTTGTGAAGCAACTCTTTCTCTGATAAAGTGTTGATCGACTTCAATATGCTTAATTCTGTCATGTTGTACCGGATTATGGGCTATATTAATAGTAGCCGGATTATCACAGTACAACATTAGGGGCTTTTCATAAGTAATACCCAACTCCTCAAATAGGGATTTCAACCATAGTACTTCAACCACACCATTTTCCATAGACCTATATCCAGCTTCAGCACTGGAGCGAGAAACAACATTTTGTTTCTTACTCCAAGAAACAAGATTACCTCCTACAAAAGCACAATATCCAGAAGTAGACCTCCTATCATCAACACATCCAGCCCCGTCAGCATCTGTGTAAACTTCTATTTTCATGTGACCATTATCCTTGAATAGTATACCTCTGCCTGGACACCTCTTCAAATATGCCAATATCCTCTCAACTGCAAGTAGGTGAATAGTTCTAGGAGAGTGCATATACTGACTAACAACGCTGATGGCATAACTGATGTCTGATCGTGTGAGACAAAGATAGAGAAGTTTTCCAACTGACTGTTGGAACATAGCTTTATCTTCAAGGGGCTCTCCACCTTCTGCACTGATCTTGTGATTTTGTTCAATAGGTGTGTTAGCAGGTTTAACACCCAACTTCCCTATTTCTTCCAACAAATCAAGCGCATACTTTCTTTGGGAAACAAAAATCCCATGTTTAGACTGAGCTACCTCAATTTTCAAGAAACATCGTAGCTCCCCTAGGTATTTGACTTCAAACTCTTGGTGAAAGAGTTGTTTAAGAGACTCAATCTCATGGGTATCACTCCCTGTCACTACAATATCATCCACATATACAGCAAGCAATGTTAAGGAAGAATCCACTTTTTAATAGAGTGTGATTTAACTGGGCCTGCACATAGCCAAAATTTTCAAGAGCTTGTCTGAATCTATTAAACCAGGTTCTATGAGACTATTTCAGTCCATATACCTTATTCATCTGGCAAGCCTTCTTTATTGTTTCTGCACTATAAAATCCAGGAGGCAACTGCATGTAAACTTCTTCTTGCAAGCCTCCATTGAGACAGGCATTTTTAACATCCATCTGAAACAAAGGCCATGAGTACTGGCTACAAGAGATAATAAAACTCTGATAGTGTTCATCTTTGCTACTGGTGCAAAAGTCTCCAAGTAGTCTATGCCATATGTCTGAGTAATTCCCTTTGCAACTAATCTAGCCTTATACCTTTCAATGGAACCATCAACATTATTCTTCACAGTAAACACCCATCTACATCCAATCGGTTTCTTCCCTTTAGGTTGGTCAACTAGCTCCCATGTATTGTTCTTCAGAAGGGCATCCATTTCTACCTTCATTGCATCTTTCCACTCAAGTACTGACAAGGCTTCCTGCACTGTTCTGGGAATGGGAATAGCAGCAATGTATGTCAAAAAGGACTTGTAAGATGGAGACAAATGATCATAAGACAAAAACTAGGAAATACAGTGAGCTGTAGATGAGGTACAACATCGTTTGCCTTTACGGACTGCAATGGGAAGGTTAAGGTCATCCAATGGAGGTGAAGGCTCAACAATAGAAGGTATCTCATCTGTAATGGAAGATGAAGGAAGTGTAGTACTTGGATTTGGATCCGCAGAAGGAATTGGGGATGGCCTGGACTGCTGATGACTGAAATCAACCTGCCTCCACCGTCTGTGATAAACTCTCAAATATCGGCACCTCTGACAACCCTCACTACACTCTTCTTTCAGCCACACCTTCCAGATTAATAAAAAAGATTTCTTTTTAGGTTCGATCTCAAGAACAAATATCGACTTACTCAAAAAGGTCTAGCCGCCACCTTCAAACTAAGGTCTGAACCCTAAAACTGTGATTTCTTCCCTTCGTCTGATTCTTCCTGATCGCTGAACACTCTCCAAGGCCCTACAAATCCTTGGGCATCAATTGCACACTGCCAGCAACCTCCAAGAATCAGTCAATGAACTTATCTCTGCTGAAACTTCCAACCCTAGGAAGTTCTCATGTAGGCCTGATTAGACTAGCGTGAGAATTCCTAGGTTGGCTTTGATGCCAAGTAGTCGAATAGGACTGCAATCAGTCCTAGGTATAATGTGTAATAAACAAAGAAAAACAGATTGACAAAGAGAGAAGAAGAGGGAGAGAAGAAGAGGGAGAGAAGAAGAGAAGGAGAACACAAAGAGAAGAATTCAGAAAGAGTGTGTTGACTGGAATTGTCGCCCCACTCACCTATTTATATTAATAATCAAATAAAAGGTAAAAGGGCTGAATTACCCCTACTGCTTACATGGCAAAGAAATAATAACTACCAACTGAATAACTGCTAACTGAAACTAACTACCATCATAAATAAACAAACAACAGTGGGGACCACATAAATAACATAGTGGGGACCACATTAATGTTCTCTACACCACCTATACCTAAACAACGGCAAAAGCCAATCCCACAACTCTGCAGTAAAGGAGCAAGAGATTAGCATGTTGTAATAGTCCTCACCATGAAATTTGTAGAGAATACACTAGTTAGGTGAGTAACATAGGTGGGATCTTCTCTTCTGTAGGTTATCCAAGGTGTTTATTTTCCCATAAAACGCTTCCCAACGGAAAGCCATAATCTCTGGGAGAATAGGCCTACACCAAACCTCCTTAAAAGGGAAAACTTGCTGAGATGAAGAATGACAAAGGGACTTGAAGAAAGAGGCACAAGAGAAAGTTTCGTTGGGATGAGGAGACCAGGCCCGTTTATCTAATTCAGAGGGGTCTAAGCAAACCTTATTGAGGAGGCAAAGCAAGTTAGACAAGCAGTTGATTTCCTCATCCCTTAACCCCTTGCAGAACCCAAGAACCCAATATGGAGCCAAGTGATTTATAGAAGATCCAAAAAACTTTGAAATCACTTCTTTCTTATATAAAGAGACAGAAAATAAGGAGGGGAAGAGGTTCTTTAAGGGGCCCAATCCAGACATCCTCCCAGAGCTGAACTGAGTTTCCAGAGCAAACATCATATTTGACTATCCTGAGGAACTGTGGAAGTATATTGTGAATTGCTTTCATGGTGTTACCAAAATTTCCCTCTGAGATCCACTAGCATCCCATCCGTTCTCTAGATAACCATGAATACTTCTTACCACTTCATGCCAAAAGTCTGTCTTGCTCTTGTGGCTAACGCCATAGCCACTTTCCCAACAGAGCCAAATTCTTTTTGATCACATTACCTAATCCCAAGCCCTACTCCTCTTTACTCTTGCGCATAATCTCCCACTTGATCAAATGATCCTTTTTACTTTCCTTGGTTTCCAAAGAAAATCTCTCTTCAATTTCTCCATCTTCTTTGCTTCCCTAGGTGGTATCCTAAAAACAGACAGGAAAATAGGTGGGCAGGTTCAAAAGTGTGGCTCTTATCAAAGTGATCCTACCACCCAGGGAGATGTAGTTCTTCTTCCACGAGGCTAATCTCTTTTCATTTTTTTTTTTGATAAGTAATGAAAATTCTATTAATAGCAAAATGGAGTTATAGTAACATCTGTCAAACAGAGGTGCGGGGTGCAGCCCCCATTACAAAAGTGGAATTACATTTGAGCCACAAATAATTCAGACTTATGCACCCCCTATTTTGCAAAAGAAACTAGTTAACCCATTTTCTGACCTCTTTTCCCATTAAACAAAAATTGTCATATCTCTAATTAGCCATTTAAATCTTTTCATAAGATCCCTATATTTCCAAACCACTTTTTAGTACCAGCTTTGGATCACCCTCAATTAGCAATCTGTCAAAGTTTAATTCTCTAGCAATTTGTACTCCTTGTAAGGCTTCTTTGAATTTGGCACACACCGAATCCCCATCTCCAACGGGGCCTGAGAAAAACAGCAAGAATGTGCCCGTCAGAATTTCTAAAAACTCCTCCAATCCAGCCAGCCCTGGATTTCCAAGGCAGCTGCCATCAAAGTTTAGTTTAATAAAACCTTCTCCAGGGGGAGTCCAGTGTGCACTTGGTTTATCCTTCCTAACAGAACTTCCAACTAATTTCACTAAGATGCTTAAAAAATATAGCAAACTGTGTATATCAGATAAGAGAAAATTAAGACTCTCTTTTTCTCTCTTTTAGTCTCTGAGCCATCTTCACTTGTTTATGTATGCCGTTAACTTACCATCTTGACTTTTTTTGCCTCTTTTTTACTATATGTTTTGATATAGAGTGAGTCTTTTTTTATATAGTTGTGTCTTTTCCTCTTTTTCTTTTGAACTATAGTAACTAGTAAGTGAATCATAATAGAATGGTAAACCAATTATCCAATCACCAAATGCCCATTTATTCTTTTAGGAAAATATTTTCAAAATGTTTCGATGATTTAATGAAATATGAGAAAGTTTAGATGATATTTTAAAATTTTAAATTTCAAATATATAGTTTATCAATGAAATTTGAAATATCACTGATATACCAGAGATTTTAGAAAAGAAAAATATTATTGGAATATTTTGTATTGCCCCTATTGAAATGGGGGCAATACAAACCATGGTAATGATTTCTTTTGGCATAGAGAAGTGATCCTCTTGGTTCAAGGCCTTATGGGATGGGGAACTATCCCTCTTGGTTCAAGACTAAGAAGTCTGGGGGACTTTTGTATGCTTTTTTGGCCGTGTTTGGTTGCAATGCGAATTTATTTGCACTGATGCAAAACTATGGTAGTGCAAGTGATTTTGGTGCTAATTATGATTTGTTTTTAGTTCAAAATTTACCTTATTTTGTTTGATTGCAATACAAATGAAGTAAAATAAGACCTGAAGCAGAATTAAGTAAAACTCAAAACAAAATTAAACCAGAATTTGCATTCTTTTCATTTGCACTCCCATGCATTTGTACTAATGCAAATAAAATTGCACTGCAACCAAACACAGCTTAGGAACAAAATAGAACATTTGGAGTTGAAACAGGAATTATACCACTATTTCTTGATGCCATTTGATAGTTCTTGAAGGAATTACTCTAACCTTGTTGGGATTTCATTCTATTTTCTTGAAAAATCTACCCTTGAACTATGAACCTTGATTATGGAGTTACTCCAACTCAGGTTTATGGTTTGTGATTTATTAGTTTCTTTATCTATTGTGCTACCAAGATAAGGCTATAATGGTTTTTGGAAGCTGTTTTATTTATTTACTTTTTGCTAGGGGTAAAATATGTCTGATGTTTTTTTTTTAATAATTATTTAGATTTAGATATGACCTGGGGTATGTTATTTCTTAATGATGTCTCTTTTTGAACAACTAGCAATTTACTTTTAATGAGAAGGTAAAACTCTAAAACTCTAAATCTGCTAAATTTGTGAAACCAAAGGGAACTGAGTAAGAAGCCGTTTTGTAGAAAGTAGTTTCCAACTCACCCGTCATGTAGTGAAACCCTGTCTATATATGATAATTTTATGTTTGTTTGTCTACATGTCACTTGTCTTCTAACTTTCTATTTTTGACTCCTTCCTGTTTCAAAATTCTTAATGGACATGATTCTTCATATGTTTCAAGAATTAATCTTGTGCTTAGTTTTTGCTAATATTTATTTCTAAATTTGATTTTGACAGCTGGGTTTTATATTTGTTGGGGATGCTTAGTATGGGTTCCATCTGTGTATACTTCTCCTGGGATGTACTTAGTTAACCATCCTGTAAATCTTGGTGTTCAGGTAATTGATGATTCCAAAATGGATACTCATTTTTGTTTGATTGTATGAACTTCAATGTTTTCTTCTTTCCCTGATTTAATTTGATAAGTTTTTGTTACTTTTGATTTTTTTTTGGATTATTTTACTCATTGCTGGATGATCTTTAAAAAATCAGAATCCTATTTTCAAATGGGGTATGGATCCTATTCCTCTACACCACATCTTGTTGACCAAAATGTTTCAAAATCAGTGATCTGATCATAAGCACTTCAGGCTATAGAGCTTTCTTATGGGTTTAGTTCTTATCTCCCTTCATCTGTGTATACTTCTCCTGGGATGTACTTAGTTAACCATCCTGTAAATCTTGGTGTTCAGGTAATTGATGATTCCAAAATGGATACTCATTTTTGTTTGATTGTATGAACTTCAATGTTTTCTTCTTTCCCTGATTTAATTTGATAAGTTTTTGTTACTTTTGATTTTTTTTTGGATTATTTTACTCATTGCTGGATGATCTTTAAAAAATCAGAATCCTATTTTCAAATGGGGTATGGATCCTATTCCTCTACACCACATCTTGTTGACCAAAATGTTTCAAAATCAGTGATCTGATCATAAGCACTTCAGGCTATAGAGCTTTCTTATGGGTTTAGTTCTTATCTCCCTTCATCTAAGAGAATATGATATATTATCTAGTAGATTTTCTTTTGTTTTTTTTTTGAGCAAGTGAAAAGTATTGAATTGCATTATATAGTTGCAAGGTTTAAAATTTCGATACGATACGCCCGATACGGGGTGTATTGTATCGTATCTTTGAAAAACAGATACGGGATATGCATGGACCCGTATCTGACCGTATCCGGGGCGTATTGGGGGTATATCGGGGTGTATCGACGAAAAAGATACGGCTAAAAACTGAAAAAAAAATAAAGGGGAAAAGCAAGGTTCTTTTCCCTGAAATAAGCCTTCTTTCACCCCCAAATGACTCTAAAACTCCAAACCTCATTCCTAGAGTGCTAGTTTCAAATTTTGAAAAACATGGCAAAAATAGGTAAGTTTTTTCAAATTTTTTTAGTATCTTGTGATTTCTTTTTTTCTTTAATGTTTAAATTTATGCTCTACATTTCTTACATTCAAAATCATAATTTTTTTTTGTGTTATTAATAAATTTATGGAAATTTCATGAAGATATTTGGGGAAAATATAAATTAATAAAAAATTTGAAAATGTAATTTTTCTCTGCCTATAAATACTAAATATGTTTTAGATCTATGGATTTATCTATCATATCCATAGAGCAATTGAAATTTCTTCTTTAGTATTTTTTTGATTTTTTATTTTTAGAATTAAAAAATAAATAATAATTAATTATATTTTTTCATTTGATCACAACAATGGAATATATTATAATTCTATGGGCGATCTATCATATCCACAGACCAATTGAAATTTCTTATTTAATAATTATTTTTTTATTTTTAGAATTAAAAAATAAATAAATAAATAATTATATTTTATCATTTGACCACAATGACTGAATATATTATAATTCTATGGATGATCTATTATATCCACAAAGCAATTGAAATTTTTTCTTTAATAACTATTTTTTGAATATATTATATAATGTTTATTTATTTTTTATAATTTTTGGAAATAAATAATAAATAATTATTAATTCTATTTTCAGTTAGAAGTTGTGCCAATGCATGTTTTATGGTTGGATAGGAGAGTTGGGTTTTTCTCATCCCATAAAACATTAAAACTTAAGAATTATAATTTATAAATTATAGTTAAGCATAGGATTTTTAATGAAATTATAATTAACTACAATATATTTCTTCATAAAACCATTAAAATATATTAATTTATTGTATATACACCTCATTGAGGCCTTATATTTAGTGTTTCTGATGTATTTTTATGATTTATTAAATTTTTTATAATGTTTCCAAGTGTATCTATGCGTATCTTTGTTTTTCTCCGATATGCATGCATATCCAAGGCGTATCCCAATACGTTTTTTAAAATTGCCTTTCCGATACTTTGGGCCTTGTATAGTTGTAAATAGGAGTGCAACTTGGCCAGGTAGGATACCTGAGGCTATGGTGAGGGTGACCAGCACACCTTTTAAATCAAAGTATCAAACATAAGCTCATACAGCACAAAGTTTAATCAGAGTTGATCATCCTGAACCAACCTAAATTTGAGTGAATTATCAGTTTTCAGAGTTGATCATCCTGAACCAACCTAAAAGAACTTGATTATCTTCAAACCACAATCTCTTCAACTCAATACAGATGGTTCTAATACTGCAACAAATCTTCTATTACACAGTAATATCAAGAAGAACCATAGAAATCCAAGGTCAAAGTAGAGAAACAATAAACTGAATCTTAGCAAGAAGAAATGATTTGGTTCAGCCAAACCATAATTGACTTTCTCTGGAATAACCAAATCATTTCTTCTTGCTAAGATAAAAACACTTATCTCTCCCCTTAACCAATACCCCTATTTTACAATTGTGACCAGAATAGTACTTCTCTTCCCACCCCTTGCTTGGCTAAAGTATCTGCAAAAGAATTAGCACTGCGCTTACACCAGCAGAAGGAAACTTCTATGTCTCTTGTTAACCATCTTAATTTTTCCTTCTCATTATTGTAAATCCACATCTTCATTTCCTCACTTAGAAGCCAATTTACAACCAACTATGAGTCCCAACACTTCTGCTCCCAACACTTCTGCTCTTTGCACTCCTTCCATCTTCATTTCCTCATTTCCTCATTATCATTTCCTCATTATTGTAAATCCACATCTTCATTTCCACTGTTAACTTCCTAATGTTCAAAGACCTTGCCCTTTGCACTCCTTCCATAACTCCCAACACTTCTGCTCTGAGAGAATCTCCTTCCATCATTTAAGATAATTCATAAATGATATGGTTATTCTAGATAAGATTGACCAAAAATGACTTCTTACATCCATAGATATAGACTTTCAATCTAGACTTCTTACATCCATTAGATATAGACTTTCAATCTAGACTTCTTACATCCATAGAGGAAGCAAGAAGGCTAGAATCATCTGGAGCTGCATTCCCTTTGCAGTGTGCTGGACAATATGGAATGAAAGGAATAAAAGGCTGCTTGAGAACAAGTCGAAGAGCCTTGAGGTAATATTATCTTTGGTTGGAAAGTTTGTAACAGTCTGGGTTTTGGGTCTTCCAGAATTTGTGCAAGTTAACAGAACAGATCTGGTGGAAAGTTTTTGGGATGTCATTGAACTTCAAGCTTGTACTGTGAATCTTTTTCAAGTGGATTAGTTCTATTGGTGTGTCATCTTGACACCCATCTAGATTGTAATGCTTTTTCTTTTTAATGAAATTTTTATACTTTACTGTTCCAAAAAAAAATATAGTTGCTTTTGTGTTTCCTAGGTCTAGATACATTTTTTAGTTGCCAAGCATGAAGCAGGAAACACCATAGCATTTGCTCTAATGCTTGGTTGTTGAGTATACTTTCCAATGGGACTCGTTTATCAATTCGATTACATCTAAAAAATCACTTTCTAGACTTGATCTTTGACTAAACAAAGTAGAAAGTTTCCGAGGGACCTATAACTTCAATTCTGCTTGACAAAGACTAAAATACCCCTGATTGAAATTATCATTTTACTACAGATCGGCATAATTAGGATTTGGTAGTATATTGCATTCTCTTCAGCTAAAGATATTCCTCTGCCATAGCACCGCCCATCCCACCCTAATTATGAACACTACCAATATAAGCCTTTTGTTTAGAAGAGGTAAAGTATCATTTCATTAACAAAAAAACCTTTGTATAACTAGGGGTTGTACATTGGGGATGAACAATAAGAAAAGAAAAAACAAAAGATTTAGACCACTATCCCATCCCTGTTTACACTATCAGTATGAACTTTGATGGGTGCAGTTTCGGGAATCAGGCCCTTTGTGTGTAGGAGTTTTTAGGAATTGGGAAGGCAATATTTTGCACTCTATTGGTAATTGGCATTGGAAACTCTACTTTGGTGGAAGTGGAACTGTGGGCAGTTTTAGGACAAAGGATGACAAAGTCCTTAAATTTCAGGGGCATATAGATAGGAGACTGAGATGTAGTCATTGGCTAGACTAGAAACAATGATGCAGGATTATGGAATCTTAGAAACACTTTAAGGGAGATCAATAAAATGGCATTGGAGATGGACACCAACTACAAGTGAACACTTTGTTCAGTGAATATTCTCACTGGACTGGCAAGATCATAGATAAAAATAAGGTGTATTAGGGATTAATTTCCCAATGGGGGGGGGGTTGTAAATTCTTAGTGACGGCAAGATGCTCACAGGGGATATGTTTGTAAAATTTTAACTATTACTGACAAAAAAAAAACAAATTACTAGGGTGCCCATTGAGGGTTGCTTGCTTAATTGCCAAACTAAATTGTAAATGGCACTATTAAATACTTTTATATTCTTAGTTCTTAATTTTTCTTTGAGATTATAAAAATAAAATAGACATTATTAAACTAAAATTTTCATTTTGTGGGTTTAAATACTAGTTTCTTTTTATTATTTTCTTATGTGATACTGTATTGAACCCTCAAAGACTTCAAAACCTGAACCAATAAGGAAGGAGAAACTTAAATGTTGTCTGATCAAAACAATTTTCTTCTTCTTTATACTTTTTTTTTATGAAAATTTAAGGGTAGTTCCCTATTGAACCTAAGGAACTACCCTAGAATTCATGGTTTTTATTTGAAAAAAAATCCTTTTCCTAGGTGACTAGGCAACAAGGGGCCTCATTGCCTAGCTTTGCCTTGGTGCCTGGAAAACTACAGATTGTGTTGATATGCAATTTTCATTTTTCTTGATTTCTCCTTGCTGGGCCTTGAACTATGCTGTTGTTAACAAGTAGTAAGATGGCTTTTCAAGTACACTCAATGAAAAATGTGATTTCCTTAGTTGTTACAATTAAAATGGCCATTGGCAATGTTTTTGCACAAGGTGGCTGCTCTCATACTTGAACCCACATTTTTACACTTGTCAGCCTGGGATTATATCACTACACCAAGCAATGGCCCCTTCCTCAGTTGTTTCAATTGTGTCTTATTTGTTGTAGTAATATTTTCTACTTTCTTACTGTTTCTTTGGTTTTTCCAGCTTGCTATATATATTTTTCTTGCGGGTATTGTATGCATATATGTCAACTATGACTGTGACCGTCAGAGACAAGAATTCCGAAGAACAAATGGGAAATCTTTGGTTTGGGGGAAGGCTCCATCAAAGGTTTTTGTTCTATCTCTCATTCCATTTCCATTTTATGTACCCATTTTTCTGCATTTTAATGGTATTTCCTGAGAAAATAATATATTTTTCTACAATGTAGTGCTCAGAAGAAGGTTAATGCAATTCAATTCTTTTGCAGATAGAGGCCTTTTATCATACCACAAGTGGTGAAAAGAAATCCAGCCTTCTTCTCACTTCAGGATGGTTAGTTTTTAAATATGGTTGTATTACTGAACTTAATATCTGGGAAAGTAATAAATCAAAATATGGAAAGTAACACAGTGCAGGGCAAGGTTCAAAATTTCAATACGGCGTCCTGTATCAGGCGTGTCGGCAAGCCCCAATATTCTAAATCAAGGGCTGTTGGGGTTTTAACACTTTCAGTGGTTAGACAGGCCTAAGACTGACCCACTTGACCAATTTTGAAAAAAAAAACTAAATAAAAGTTTGTGTGTATCGATACTTCGAACCTTGCTGCAGGGGCATGGGTTAAAGCAAGAATTTCCTCTTAGGAGGCAATTGGAAGTCAAAATAAAGGAATGAAAATGAGGTGCCAAGGGAGGAATTTCCTCTTGGGGGGAAGAAAAGAAAGGAAAATTATGAGGGGAGAAAGGAGTGTGGAAGGAGGAAAGGGAGGAAGTGGGTGGTAGTGATGTCAGGTTTACAGAGGCCTGCAATCCAGGGGAGAAGGATAAAGGAGAGAGTGGCAGTATTGATGTTGGTGATAATCTGCTCAGAATTGATGTCCAAGTTGGCAAACTTGGAGTGGACCTAGGTTGGAAGAGATTGGTGAACAAGGACGGGGATGAAAGGGGGTTGGTGTTGGTGAAAAAGGGCAAAGAATCAGGCAAGTTCCAAATTGTTCATGTTTCAAAAATATTTTCAAGACTAAAAGACGGTTTGATTGGCGCTGGTCCTACAAACAAGTTTAAGAGAATTTACAGGAAGCGTGGGCCTAGACTCAGAGGGTCAAAGAAGAAGTTGAAATGACTAAGTTGGAGGTGTCTGAAAAGGAGTTTGGGGGGAATCAAGAAAGCAAGATGATTCTTGATGTTTCTCTGAATTGCGAAGTGGATGAGAACGATAAGAGATTGGAAATTGAAAATTTGGCAGAAAGGGATGTGACGATTGGAAAGACTTTAGGCTTGTTTTTCTTAGGAGAAGAAGAGTTTGCTAGAAGGTGGAGAGGCGTGGTATGAAGATCGGGATGGGCAAGGTCAAGATTTTGAATTCAACGATTAAATTCGTACTGGTTAGGGGGGTTCTTTCTTTCTTTTTTTTTTTGAGTTGTAATGTCTGATTTGCTCTGGTGTTTGTGTGGTTAGGTGTTATCTTAAAACCTATTTTGTTGCTCGTAAGCTGTTTTTTCTTGAATTTTTGATCTTCAAAATGAAAAAGAAATACCAACTAAAAAATAAATCATAAATTAAATTCCAGGGTCAAATAGTATTTCAAAATGCTTTAAGACAGAAAAACAGTTGTTGAATAAGAAAAATAATTTACTGCTAAATGATAAGGGTTGACCAGTGCAAAAGTACAAATAGAGAAGAAAGTGAAGAGGATGTAGAACGAGAGCTAGTTCTACAAAACTGATGATGTTAATTATAATTAAATCTAGAACTGGGGGATGGGGGGCATGTAGTTTCTGTTTTTTCTTTTTGCCCTTTCCACTTTTAAAAATGAACCAATGTCTTCATTCATTGTTCCTTCTAATTCTATTTCTGGGGTTGGCTGGAACTTGGGCCTGTGAAGAGATATCAGGGACACAGAGCTTGATGGTATCTCATCACTGTTATCCATTGTTGAAGGGGTGTTCCTAGAGCCAACAAAGGCAGATAGTAGAATTTGGACTCTCACCCCCTCTGGTTCTTTCACTTGTGCCTCTTTCTTTAGTGCTCCCACACATTCTTCTTCTTCTGGCTTGTCTTTCCCTGTTAAAGAGGTGTGGTGTCATCCTATACCTCCTAAGGTTGGGAGTTTCTGTTGGGAAGCCTTTCTRGAAAGAGTTAACRCARYARATTTACTTCAAAGAAAAAGACCCAATAGTTGTTTTTGTCCTCACTGGTGTGTCATCTGTAAAGCTGATGGTGAGTCTGGATATCACTTACTAATCTCCTAT
>NW_010729187.1:1849859-1915872 GCF_000365185.1 Nelumbo nucifera
AATTCGCATTCATTCCATTTGTATGCTTATACTATTTTGTCTTTCATTTTCTTTCAAATTTTCAAAATATGCCCTTTGAAAGCACTTTTATTAAATTATTTTTATAAAACACTTTGATGAAAGTACTTTCATAAAAGTAATTTTATAAAATTCAATTAGAGATAATTTTATAAGTGGTATTTTAAAATTCAACTAGGGATAACTTTGGAAGAAAAAAATTGAATAAGTGCTTATTGTATAAGCACCTAAAAAAAGATGGAAAATTGGATTTAAAAAATAAACCCTTATTTTTAAACTAAAAACTTATTTTGGGCTTATTTCCCAAATACCAATAAGTGCTTAATGACCCAAATAAACACTTATTTTGGAACTTTTAGATTCATCACCAGCCTTGGAATGGACGATAATGGATGTAATGCTTCTTATAATTCTCGCATGTTGGTAGATTCATCACCAGCCTTGTGTCGTGCCTGCAACAACCCCCTTCCATCCTTTGCATGTCCCCATATGAGAATAATGGTTGAATTAATTTGTTTGACTTTGATTAATGATATTTATAGAGTTACAAAGATAAGTAAGTCCTATCTTGATTAGGATGGGTTAGATGAAACCTAACCAAGATAGAGCTTATCTCACTAGTATAAGTTTATCCTTTACAAAAGTAATCTACAGAGATGAGGATTATCTACAAGGGAGAAGTACAATAGAAGAGGTAATTACAATGTGAGTTGGAGAGAGAGTCTACAACATGATAGAGGAGAAGAAGGAGTTCCACTCGCATACGCCATGCACGTATGCACATTATTGTTTACACTCCCCCTCAAGCATAGCCGGGGGAGCCACGGTGAGCTTGTGACGAAGGATATCAAATTGTGGAGGACCAAGAGGTTTAGTGAGAATATTTGCGATCTGATCCGCCAAAGATATGTACTGTACATGAAAGAGCTTAGTCGCAACTTTCTCTCGAATGAAGTGAATATCCAACTCGATGTGTTTGGAGCGAGAATGAAGTGCATGGTTTTTAGTAAGAAATTTAGCTCCCATGTTGTCACACACCATATCAAAGGAGTTGCAGAGAGGGAGACACCTAATTCTTGGAGGAGCATGTGAAGCCATAAAACCTCTGCAACAGCAGAGGCTAAGCTGCGGCATTCTGATTCAATGCTGGATCGTGCCACTGTAGGTTGCTTTTTAGAACTCCAGGAAATTAAGTTAGGATCAAGAAATACACAATATCCACTCTGAAAACGTAGATCCATAAGACAACTTCCCTAATCAACATCAGAGTGAGCAACAAGAGAGAAGGTACGACATGGTTGAAGAAGCAAGCCATAAGTGATTGTACCTTTCAGATAGAGAAGAATCCTTTTTGCAGCTGCTCAGTGTACCGTAGTAGGAGATTGCATGAAGTGACATACCTTGTTTACAGCAAGGGAAATTTCTGGACGAGTAATAGTAATGTACTGAAGAGTGCCAACAATGCTACGGAAGAAAGTGGGATCAGTAAGTGGTTCGCCCTTTGACTTGGTGAGACGAGCGGAGGAAAACATAGGAGTGGAGAGAGGTTTGGCATCATGAAGTTGTGCTCGATGCAGAAGATCAATATACTTGTGCTGAGAGAGATGAAGACCATGTGACGATCTATGAAGTTCAACACCAAGAAAATAATGTGCAGAGCCCAAATCACGAAGAGAAAACTGAGAGGAAAGATTCTGAATGAGGGTGTTAGTGGCAGATGAAGATGAGCCTGTAATGATAATGTCATCCACATAAATAAGAATTAAAATGATGTCAGAACTAGAACGAGAGATAAAAAGGGAGGCATCAGCCCGGGATTCAAGAAAACCGAGAGAGAGAGAGAGAGAGAGAGAGAGAGAGAGAGAGAAGAAATTCACGCATCCTGGTAAACCATGCACAAGGTGCCTGTTTCAATCCATAGAGAAATCAATGGAGACGACGGGCATGTGTTGGAAATTTGGGATCAACAAAGTCAACTGGTTGCTTCATATAGATTTCTTCTGAAATGTCACCATGTATAAAGGCATTGTTGACGTCCAATTGGCGAACAACCCAATTAAAGGAAACAACAAGAGAGAGCACTATGCGAATGGTAGCTGGTTTGACTACAGGGCTGAATGTTTCATCATAATCAAGGCTTGCTTCCTAGGAGAAGCCTTTGGCAATAAGGCGTGCTTTGAAAAATTCAACTGAGCCATCAGGTTTGCGCTTGATTTTAAAAACCCATTTGTTTCCAATAATATTTTTATCAGGTGGGGCTGGGACAAGGGTCCAAGTGTTATTTTGAAGCAAGGCCTTATTATCATCAGTCATGGCAAGAACCCATCGAAGATCCTTATGAGCTTGATAATAACAAGTTGGTTCAAATTCAGCAAGGGGACTAGCAAGTAAGGCATACCTCAGATTTGGCTTGAATATACCATGGCAAGCTCGAGTGGTCATCAGATGCAAGGAAGAAGAAGGTGGTAAGGCAGAATCAGTGGATTCAATAGTGGAAGATGAGGGCGCAACTTCCTGAGGGGACGATGGGGAAGATGAGACTTCAATTGGAGAACCAGTGTCTGAAGCAACAACAATGGGAGGAGCCCTAACTGGAGGAAGCGGGGTCAACGATGGTGGCGATGCAGTAACCGTATGATGAAGAAACGGAAAATGTTCCTCATTTAAAATAACATTGCGAGAAATAAAGACCCATCCTGTAGGCTGATGCAGGCAAACATAACCTTTGTGAGAATTAGAGTACCCAAGAAATACACATGAAAGGGAGCGAGGTTGTAACTTGTGCTTCTTATATGACCGAACATGAGGAAAACATTCACACCCAAATGCACGAAGTTCGAGGTAATCTAGAGGATGCCCAAATAATTTCTCAAACGAAGAGCACGATCCAAGAACCAAAGTAAGAAGCCGATTAATGAGATAGGCAGCAATGGAGAAGGACTTGAACCAATATTTAGGAGGGACTCCGGCATGAGTCATGAGAGCAAGACCAGTCTCAACAATATGGCGATGTTTGCATTCAACTCGCCCATTCTGTGCCTGTGTATGGACATGATATACGGCGAGAGATACCCACATGATTAAAATAATTTTCAAAATTTTTTAATTTTAGCATCAAATAATAATTCAACATTAGCTTTAAAAGCCTCAGGTTTGAAGGTGAGAGGAAAAATCCAACTGTACCGACTAAAATCATCAACAAAAAGAATATAGTAACGATGGCCAGAAGCAGAAAGTACTGGAGAGGGTCCCCATAAATCACAATGAATTAATTCCAAAGGAGTTTTACTAATAGTATGATTTCTGGCAAAGGGAAGTACATGACTTTTGGCCATCGAGCAAGCTGAACAAAAATTAAATGCAGTACTAGAAGTAAGAGGTAAATGCTGGGAAGAGATAATAGATTGAATCACTTTGAGAGCAGGGTGACCTAGTTGATGGTTCCAGATCGTAGGACTGGCACGAATACCTACGAACGCAGAGGGGGGAGAAACTGGTGTCATGATAGGGAGACGAAGCTGATACGAACCATCCTTATTCAGCCCTGGAAGAATTATCATCCTGGTGCATTGATCATTCACAAAAAATTCATCAGGATGAAATTCAAAGTAGACATTATTATCAGTAGCAAACCGAGCCACCGATAAGAGATTGAAGGAGATCCGAGGAACATGCAGAATATTATTCATAAGCAGTGATCTGGAAGATAAAGTAGAAACAGTAGAAGAGCCTGAATGAGCAATCTGCAAACCTGAATTGTTGCAAATAGAGACTCAATCAGATCCATCATAGTTAGAATGGATTTGTAGTTTATTAAGATCTAAAGTGAGATGATGCGTTGCTCTAGAATTAGGAAACCAGATATCTGTATTTTTCTTATTGCCGCCGGAAGCAGCTGTAAATGCCAGGGTTATGGTCGTTTAGGGTTCTTCAAACTGCCAATATGTGCAAGTAATTTTTGACAGTACCTAGCAGAATGATTCCATCCTCCACAAATCTGGCAGGGATTATTGCTATATTTTGAGGGCTTGGTGGAGCCATTACCCGATTGAGGTAGATCAACTTTATTATATTTCTTGGAATCTTTCCCTTTGGAGGTAAGATTCGCAGAAGGAGAGGTAGCTTGTGCAGTTACGAAATGAAGCAAACGATTTTCATGAGTGAAAAGTATACCTTATAAGCTAGCAAATGATAACTCATCTGTGCGAGTAATGATAGCTATAGAGAAAGCATCATAGTCTGGACTGATACCATTGAGGACATGATGAATCAGCTGTGAATTTGTTAGAGGTTCTCCAATTGTGGCGAGTTTGTCACCAAGCACCTTGAGTTTTTGCAGATAGGCGGTCATGGAAAGATCATTCTTTCGCAGTGCGTCGAGTTCGTTTCTGAGGCCAATGAAACTAGCTATTCCTCGAGGAGAATAGAGACTCTTAAGGGTTTCCCAAACATCCTTGCTAGTTTTGCTTCCCACGACTTGCGCCAGGGCTGTTTTTGTTAGAGAGGATAACAACCAGCTGAAAATATAATGATCCTGCTTAACCCATTGTGTGTAGGGTTCTGTCATCGAGCGAGATGGACAAGGGTTTGTCCCATTGACATAGCCGAGGAGCTCATGGCTCAGAAGGGCATTTTCAACCTGAAAACGCCATACAATATAGTTGGAACCATCCAACCGTACTAAAATCAACTGAGGAATGTGATTCCCCGATGCTCCAAAGTTGATTTGATTGATTGAACTGGAAGACATGTTGGAAGACATGATGAAAGAAACTTGAAGAAGAAGAAAAGAAAAAACAAAGATTTGTTTATGGCTCTGATACCATATGAGAATAGTGGTCGAATTAATCAGTTCAACTTTGATTAATGATATTTATAGAGTTACAAAGATAAGTAAGTCCTATCTTGATCAGGATGGGTTACATGAAACCTAACTAGGATAGAGCTTATCTCACTAGGATAAGTTTATCCTTTACAAAAGTAATCTACAAAGATGAGGATTATCTACAAGGGAGAAGTACAGTAGAAGAGGTAATTACAATGTGAGTTGGAGAAGGAGTCTACAACATGATAGAGGAGGAGTTCCACTCGCAGACGCCATACGTGCATGCGCCATGCACGTATGCGCATTATCGTTTACACCTCAACTTCCATCAGAGTTAAACAACAAAAAAATACGGGAGAAATAGAGGATGAAAACCTACATCTGCGTTTGGACTGGAAGGAATGGAGGCTGGGTGGACTTCGACTTTGTCTGATACGTATGTCTGGATTTCTCCTCTGCCTTAGGGGCAGCTGGAATGAACGGAGAAGTAAACGATCTCTCTTCCTTTGAGCTCTGATCTCTCTCCTTCCTTGTCGTTTGAGTGGGCAGTGGTAGTGAATGAGTGTTGAACTAATATTAAGAAAAAGAGGAGATCAAGTGACTGAACCAAAGCACATCCATGGTAGTTCTTCACTCCAAACGTTCTAATGCTCCCCCACCGCTTTGGCAAAAATGATTAAAGAAAAAAAAAAACATAACTCCCCTTCATTTCCTTTCTTCAAGGCCATGTTTGTTTGGGGTGGAAAATCGAACCAGGGTAAACTTTACACCTCGGTTCGATTTTACACATGTTTGGAAAGAGTGTAATTTTACATGTAAATCGGTGTGAAACTCATTTTAAAATTTTTTTATACCGATAATCGATGAAAAATATACATCAAAATTGTCAATGTAAAACTAACGTCTCTTTCTTGTCATTTTTTCTCTGTTGGTGCCGATATGTCTTTGTCAAACAACTAGAAGGAAAACCCAGCGACAGTGGCAATATGAGATTTCTCTCTCCCAGGGCGGATTTGAACATAGGGTGGCAGCAACAAAACCTAGTTGCAGTGGCAGTATGAGATTTCTCTCTCCCAGGGCGGATCTGAACCCAGGGCAGTAGCAGCAAAACCCAATTGCAACAGTAGTATGAAATCTGTGAACCCACCTCTGACCTTTCTCTCTCCATCTGTCTCTCTTTCGTTTTCTCTCTCTTTCTCTCTTATCCTCCTCATTTTTCTTTTTCTTCTTCTTTCTCTGCTTCCCTCCTTCTATGTCGACTGTAGTAGCTCCCGTCTCATTGAATTTACACCTTGACAACTAAACATAGTCGATGTAAATTTTCAAAATCTACCAGTCCTAATTTCCATCGGCAACTAAACCGGTTCACATTTTCCATCGATGTAAAACTGAATTTACACCTAAAACAGCAGCCGAAGGAAAAAAAAAGAAAAATAAAATTTGAAATGCCAGGAAGCAAACAAGGGAAGCAAGATAATACGGCAATCGTATTTGAGAAGAAGCTCACTTCTCAAGGTTGCGTTGATGCCATGGGTCCCTCCTCACCCCGTATTTATAGGGTTTGGGTAAGAGTAGTTTAGGTATTTTGGGAGTTTATAGGGGTAAGAAAGTCCAAGAGAGGTGAGTGTAGGGGTATCCTGGGTAAGACGAGTGATGAGGGGTATTTTGGATATTTCAGGGGTTTTCAAAGGTTATAGGTGTCCTGGGAAAACTGAAAGTAAGGGTATGCTGGGTAACTGGGTAAGAGAGGAAGTGAGGAGTATCTCAGGTATTTCAAGAGTTCTTAGCGGTATAAGTGTCCAGATGGGGTGACTTTAGGGGTATTCTAGGTAGACGAAGGATAAGGGGGTATTTTGGCTATTTTAGGGGGTTTTGGGGATAGATATGTCATTTTAGTGAAAGCCATAAGAAAAGAAGGTTGGCAAATTTGGGTGGCCAAGATTTTCTTAAGAGAGATTATTGGTGGGGTCAAATGGGTGAGGATTTCGAGGGTTTCGAACTTTTTGGTGGGGTCAAATGGGTCTAAAGAATCCTATATTTAGGAGATTTATGAGATCATGGCTGGGAAGAGACGAAAAAAGAATCTTGCTTTGATCATGGGGTAAACGAAAGCGTATCGATGTAAAATTTAACAAACAAGGGTTTTAGGGTACCCGGAGTCTTTACGAAGAAGTATCAACCCTATTAGCAACTTTTAGATGTTCTATTTTTTTTTTTTTTTATTTTCTGGCAAAGATCTAGAAGAGCTCCATTGATTCATTTACTCCAAGAAAGTGTTTATAAGGATACCTTCTAATGGCATGTAAAAAAAAAAAAAAAAATACATCCCTAGCATTTTTACAAACATTGTAAGCTAGCTTATGCACCATTTCATTTTTTGTTGTTCTATTAACATAAACCACAACAAGTTTATCAAACCAATTCGACAGCGCCAGTATCTTAGAATTCTTTAATTCCATCGTACAGGGGATGAATCCTAATTGTGGATTAATGCCAAATCCATAAGGGGGAGGGTGATAATTCAAAATTCTGCATTGGGCTATCTGTACACTTTTTCCATTTATTTATTATATTAAGATACGTTGCTAATAGAATAAATGGGAATAGCCTATGCAACCATTTTAATCATGGTAGTTCTTGCTACCTGCGATAATATCTTCGCCTTCCACAAGGCTATCCTCTATTTAGTTTTCTCCACCAGTTCTTAGAAAGCAGCTGCTCTATTCTCTCTCATCCATAGCCTTGTATCAAGATATTTATCCTTCAAATTTACAAGTTTCATTCTCAGCTGTTGTTGTAACATTTTCTTTTGTCTTCTATGTAGATTCTGGCTAAAGTATACTCTTGATTTAGCCAAATTTACATGTTGGACCGACAACTTTTGAAACTTCTCTAATATTTCCAAAATTTTTCTAGCCTCCTTTGAATCTGCCTTGGCAAAAATAATGCAGTCATATGCAAATAACAGAAGAGAAACAGACATGCATTTTCTCTTTGAACTTGAAGCCATGAATATCTCTCCCTCCAACTCAGCTTTCTCTAAGAAGACTGATTACACTTGTATACCCCAGATGAACAAATAAGGTGATAAAGGGACATCTTGTCTGAATACCTACTATATATGCCTTTGTTTCTTGATTTTTTTTTTTTTTTAATTTATGCAGGAATTCAGCCACTACATGTTACATTGCTCCATTATGATATCCCTCAAATGCATGAAGATGATGAGTATGCTGGACGGCTTAGCCAACAGATTCTGTAATTTTTCTCACTCTCATACCTCATATTGCTGATACTAGATTCATTATTCATCAAGTGTAAAATTGAATTAATATCAAATAATGAGTATGATGATGCTAAACCCTATATGGATGTAAGAATGATTTCACGGCTTATGCATATGTGTGCTTTAGAGATTTTGGTGGTAGAGTGTCTCATTGGACTACTTTGGGGGTGTTTCTGGTTTGGATTTGGAGAGGGGGGAAAGTTGGTCAATGGGGTTTTGGTTCCTATTTATCAAGAATCCCATGTTCTTTATTCAGTTTTATGTGGGGAGCAGGGAAAGTTTATTTTCCTGTGTATCACTTACCCAAGAAAGTGATACCCATCTCCTAGGTGGGTAAATAATTTTCTCACATAGGGGGAAAGTTGCCAATACTTGAATGTGACAAAAATGCCCCTTTTAATAATGGATTTATATGACTAAAATGGTCAGTGCCTTATTTACCTGATAAATAAAAGAACATGGGTAAAAGCATTTACCTAGGTAAGTGTTTCCCAGGAAAAACTTACCCAAATAATTACATTTATCCGGATAAGTAACTTACTGAAAAACGAACGGGGCCTTGGAATGACCCCAACGTCTTTGCCTTGGGAGGTTATGACAATGAAGTATTTCCACTTAAGCATTGTTCTTCACCTTTTGGGATTAACTGCACAATTGGAAATTCAGCTATAGAGCCATACATTGTTACACATAACATCTTGCTTGCACATGCATCAACTACAAGATTATACAAAGATAAGTATGGCTCAGTTTGCAAATTTCAAGGGAGTGAAAGAGATGGTGATGCAAGGGAAGCAACATGAAGTTATAGGCTTGAATGTCTTTGCTTACTGGTTTCTTCCTTTTACAAGCACAACTGAAGATCGATAAAGCTGTAACCCAAAGGGATAATGACTTCTATGTTGGGTGGTAATTAAGTCTATGCCCACCATGTATTCACAAAATGAGGTACCTCACATGTCCTATTAAAACTATCTAGCTAATTGCAGGTACATTGACACCTTATGTTTTGGAGACTACCCTACAACTATGAAGAAGATTTCTGGCTTGAGGATCCCCTCTTTCACTCCAAATCAATTGAAACAAATTAAGGGCCCATATGACTTCATTGGTCTAAATCACTACAACACATTGTATGTCAAGGATGACTCAGAGAAATTCAATGTTGATCAAAGAGATTTTATACGAAAGACATGGGTTGTGAAGCTTGAAAGTAAGCTGACCTAATTCAGATGAACATGGTGCAAATATATGTCGGAGTCAATTCAAACTCATTCAAGTTAAGCCAAAATGACTTATTTGACACCATCATCCTTTTGTTGGCTATCCTTGGGTGTAGTAGTCACTTGACTATTCAAACTGTGGTGTTTCTTTAGTGGGTTCTATATGAAGCCATGGAACTTATTTAAAATTTGCTTATTCTGCAGTTAACGTACTGTGATGGAGTGCCCCCAGGCGTGGTAATTAGTAGAACATATATATGTGGCTTTGTATATAGACATCTCCTCAGGCATTGAGTATATGGAGTGCCATCCTTTTGGCACGACACTTGGAAGCCGTATCCTCTTCCTTGAGTAGATATTTCCTATGCTTAGCTTAAACCTTCAACCATTGCTTGCTTTCATTTCTTCAGCTTCTTTGCGGATTTGAGCCATCTTGCTATCTTGTATTTCATTTTCTCTACATATCTTGTCTTCTACATGATAGAAAAGGAAGTTAGAAAATGTCTGATTTAAGCTGATAAAAACTTAAAAACATGGTCTGAATTGTAAATTCTTGAATTTTCTGATATTCATATTCCAGTTCATATAACATTGAACAGAATGCCTCTAGCATTAGTTCAACATGATTATAGATATGTTTGGTAATGAGATCCTTTAACTTGGCTTTATTTGACTAGATTCCTAATTAATTTTGTTACACATCTATTAAACTGTGGTTATATTTTATACTAAAATATCCTAGCTAGTTCGATATAAACTATCTGATCCAATATAGTTTGAACGAGTTTAGTTGAGTTAGATTGAATCAGCATAGATATGGCCTATGTGTTTCATCCATAAAAATTATATTTAAGTTGAAGCGTAGAGGGTGCTAGAGGATAGTGAAGCTTTTAGTGCCACACTTCTTGATGCGGAATTAACAGCTCTAAAAGGCTAAAAATCAAGCACTTGATATGTATATGCCCTAGAGCATTAGAAAACGTGCATTGGTTTCTAGTGTCCACATATGCACATCCCCCTAAAATTGATATCTATTCATCAACTAATATTTCTCTATAAATGGTACATTCTAAGCCCTTGTTTGTCAATATTTAAAAAGTTAATGAATTATGAAATTGAATCATAGACTATGGCAGAAATTTTCATTTAATGTCCAAAGAGGTTCAAATACTTTACAATGATAGCTTATCAAAAAGAGGTCAAGCTTTAACAGGCTTTTAGTGAAGAGCAAAGGCATAATGTAAAACATGACTAATAACTTAGTGAAATGCTCTAGTTGATATTTTTAATGTATATTTATATTATATATATCAACAAAGAAAGTATAGATGCATGTATAAATACATGTAATTAAGTAGCCAAAAAAACTACTAGTTTTCAAAGATTAATTGTCACTATTAATTTAGTTTATTTTCCTCCTTTTTTGTGATAATTTTTGATGAGGGGTAATTTGGCATGACCTAGTAAGCAAAGGTCATGTGGACTCGATTTGCCAGTAGGATGACAACTCAGCAAGAAGAGCCTAATCAGCAGTTTTCAGAGCTCGGGTATTCGGTCACCTCGGTACAAAGCCACCTCGGCATAGAGTCACCTCGGTATAGAGGCACCTCAGCACCTAAGTTAGTTCGGGGCCCGAGAACCGAAGTGACACGTAATTGACTCCAAAAGCTTCTCAATGGACTTCGAACCTCTTGGGATCATGCTGCATAACGACAGGCCTTATCCTCTCCCCGCCCGGATCGAGCGATAACGATAGACTTCATTCACTGATACATTACTCCCCATCTAAAGCGGAAACAGATCTTATCTACTCAGGTCGAAGATCCAGAAATTGTTTCGTGAGACCCACGGTAGCCCAACTATATAAGGGCATCAACTCCTCCAGGGTCCAGGTACGCGCGATTATTTACATAAAAGCTCTCTAGCATTCAAGCTTTTATCTCGCAACCACAACAAGAATACTAACTTAAGCATTAGAGCGACCTTACTGGGTCATCTACCCCGATTTCTCTGATCTCTATTTTTTAGTTTGATCCAGCTCGCCATGTGAGCAATGTCTAGGCAACCTTCTAGCTAGGAGCTTTCAGAACGTGATTCATCAATTGGCATCGTCTGTGGGAAACGATCGAAAGGTCATCCCAATCCTAGTCACAATCTTAATCCCAATCTCAACCTCAATTGCATCATCTAGCCACAATGGAAAAAGTGACATGAACGCCACTAGGGGCAAGAGTAGCAAACAATCACTCCCCAAGGTTCCTCGGTGACCATCGACCAGTTCACCATCCCCTTGACTGTCTCCGGGGTTCCATCACTGTCCGTGCTGCACACTACCCAACAGGTGAGTGTCCCGCTCCCCCAAGTGAACGCCACATTCTTGGAACCTTCTGTGATTCCCCTTGGGGTCACGCACTCCCAGTTCAACGACCTCGTCCAGAGTGTCCAGACGATGCAGATTCAAATGCAGCAGATCCACCAATTCCAACAGTTTTAGTAATATTATTTCTATCAACAGTACTAGCAGCAGTTCCCACTGTTGCAACCAAATCAACCGACAAATCAACATCAAGGGCAGACTCAAAACCACAATCAACACCGGGTTCATTAGAATGTTCACCAGTCTCCTCCCCGTGGTGAGGGAACTTTGCAGGTACCGGTCCCTCCCTAAGGACGAACCCCGCCACAAGGTATAGCAGGTGATCGGCGTACTACCTCGACCTCCAGAAGAGAGAATTCGAAGGATATGCCCGAACTCAGCCAACCCAAGAGGTGCAATTAGCAGTTTCCACATCAAGATAATGTAGATTGTTAGCTCGGGGCCTAAGGTGCATGCTCGAGAGGAGACCCCTTGGTTCCTCATGACAGCCATCACTGGACTCGCAACGAAGAAGAAGCGGCGAGAAGAACCCCTGAACCACCTCGCCTCACCATTCGGAGCAAGATCGAGATACCTGACAATACTGAGGCTAGCAGTACAAATGTTGCACCACCAAAGAAGCAGCAGCAGCGACGTCGTAAAGCTCGCCATTCCTCAGCTAGGAACAACTCACCAGCGAAGCCCAACCATCTAGTAGATCAAGGTCGAGAAAGAGAAGAGGTAAGCTCGGTGGCCACGAGAATGGCACTTGCTCTTTTGAGCCGCCCATCCCCCTTGTCAGCCAAGCTCCTGGCGGCTCTAATGCCGAAAGATTTCAAGGTACCACCACTAGACAAGTATGGTGGTTCTTTTGACCGCAATGATCATGTAGACGCATTCCAGTCCCAGATGCATCTTGTCGGGGCTGATGAGGCTTGCATGTGCAGGGCTTTCTCCACCACATTCATAGGAATAGTTTGGACTTGGTATAGAAACCTCACCCTGGGTTCCATTAGAAACTGGGCGTAGTTTGTGGATATGTTTATGGCCCACTACATCACTAGTAAGAAGTGCTCGAAGTCGCAGGAAAGCTTTTTGAACGTGGTGCAAAGGGAAGGAGAATCAATTCAAAGCTATATCAAGCGATTCAACGAGACGTGCCTGTAGATACCAGACCTTGATCCGGCGATACACCTCACCAGAGCACGTAAAGGAATTACTCTTAAGGAGTTCAAGTGGCACGTCATGGCAAACAAGCCGAAGAATATCACCAAGTTCCTCAGGCTGGCCAATCAGTTCATCAGTACAGAAGAAGAAATGAACCAGAAGACCGGAATCCAGCAAGGTGAAAAGAGAAAGAGAGAGGAAGAAGGAACGAACAATAGGCAGAAAAGGGAAAAGAGCAAATCCTCGAGGCGAAGAAGCAAATCCCCAAGCTCGAGGAGTAAGTCCCCATCACGAAGTTATAGGTCGGGTTGGCATTCCAAAACCCCGCCAGTAGAGAGAACCAATTATACTCCCCTTAATGCAAAGCGAGGAGAGATCTTGATGGTCATTAAAGACTCCTCCATCATCAGATGGCCACCTAGGCTATAGGGAGACCCAACGGCCAGGAACCCAAATGTTTATTGTCAGTTTCATCGGGACCATGGTCACAGCACAGAGAACTGCAAAAACCTCCCCAACGAAATCGAAGAACTCATTTGCTGTGGGTACTTGAAGAAGTACATCTTGCATGAGGAGAAAGGACATGGGGACCAATATGATCATTGGAGGATCCATTGTAGCAGGGTGTACAACAACAGGAAGAAAGGCTTCAGTCCGAGAACTAGATTACAAGGCTGAGAACCCATCCAAGCGACCTCGGATTGAAGTACCCATTTATTTTACCGAGGACAATGCTTGTGGAATTTAGTATCCTCATGTTGACGCCCTTGTCATAAAGTTGATAATCAATGACTTCAAGGTGAAGCGGATCTTGGTGGACTCAGGCAGTTCGACCGACATCCTCTTCAAAGGAACTTTTGTCAAGTTACAACTATAGTAGAGCGATCTGAAACCAGCGTATACCCCACTAGTAGGGTTCAATGGAGAAGAAGTTAGGCCTATAGGTCGGGTCATAGTACTAGTGAAGGTGGGCATGTGGCTGAACATTGTACGGTTCGAACACACATTCTTGGTGGTCGCGACTCCGTCCCCTTACAACGAAATTATAGGTCGGCCCATCACACATGCTTTACGCGTGATAGTATCGACTTACTATCTTGCAATGAAGTTTCTGATAGATTACGGAGTAAGGGTCATACGATGCGGTCAACTCGAATCCCGTAATTGCTATGTGGCTGCCCTCAAGGGAAAGACAAAATTGGCAAAAGACATCGAATTGGAGCAACCGACAGACTACACCAAGGAGTGAGCTACCCACAATGACATGAATCAACTATGTACTTTATTCATTTACAATAAATGTCAAAATATACATTAATCTGATTGGAGCTAAGGGCATAAGTGTCTAACAGCTCCCACTTGCACTTAGGTCCAATCGGGTACAAGCCGGAGTCCCATACTTCCCACGTGTTTCTCAAACACTTTTTGTGTTAGTGGCTTAGTCAATGGGTTTGCCACATTCTCCACTGATACTACCTTTTAACATCAATCTCCCGTAGATCCAGTATTGTCACACAACAGTGGAATGGGTGATGTGCTGAATTCAAAATTCCAGAATGAACACTTCATTCATTAAGCAACGTCACTTATGACAATGTGTTCGGCTTGGGTTGTGGATCGTTATTCTTATTACTCTGGAACCCATCATGAAGATGTAACCAGATGTAGACATTCTACCATCTGGATCTGACTGGCAGTAGGTATCAGTATACCCGACGATCTATAGTGAAGTACCATCGAATACCAGACAAAACTCTTTTGTCCTTCGTAGGTATTTTAGTAATTTTTTCACAGCGGTCCAATGCTCCTGCCCTGGGTTAGATTGGTATCTGCTTACCACATTCACTGCTTGAGAAATGTCAGGACAAGTGCACAGGATGGCATACATGATACTCACTACGGGTGAGGCATAGGGAATCTCTTTCATGCCCTCAATCTCTTCGGGAGTCTTGGGAGACATACCCTTGGAGAGAATGACTCCATGCCTAAAAGGAACATTTCCTTTCTTGGAGTTCTCTATACTGTATCTCTTGACTATCTTGTCAATGTAAGCAGACTGGGATAATCCCATTATCCTCTTTGATTTATCTCTATAGAGTCGATGACCCAATATGTAGGAGGCTTCTCCAAGATCTTTCATGGAGCATTGTTGTGAAAGCCACACTTTCACCGTAGTTAACATTCCTACATCATTCCCAATGAGTAGAATGTCATCTACATACAAAACCTAGAACGCAACTTTATCCCCATTGGTCTTCCTATAAACACAGGGCTCATCCGGATTTTGCTCAAAGTCAAACTGTTTAACGGTAGAGTCAAACCAGATTTTCCAACTCCTGATCTGCAACTATGAAACCTTGCGGTTGCTGCATATTGATATATTCAATAAGATCTCCATTCAGAAACATAGTTTTGACATCCATTTGCCAAATCTCATAGTCATGGTACGCTGCTACAGCTAGTAGGATCCTATTGGATTTAAGCATGGCCACGGGCGAAAAGGTTTCCTCATAATCGATTCCCACTTTCTGGGTGTACCCTTTCGCCACAAGATGAGCCTTGTAGATCTCAATTATCGTTGGGGGCCCTTCTTCCTCTTATAGATCCATTTGCAACTAATTGCCTTTACCCCGGGGGGCAGATCTACTAGAGTCTAGACTCCATTGGTCTCAATTGAGTCCATTTCAGCTCTCATGGCATCTACCCACTTCAAGGAATCTATGTCCAACATAGCTTCCAAATAAGTCATGGGATCCTCCTCACTGGTCGTGGCTTCCACCAAGTAACTTTCTTGGTCATAGCCATAATGAACTGAAGGCCTGAAAACCTGGGTAGATATTCTAGGTTGGTTATTTTCTGGAGCTGGTGGGACATCTCCCACAACCCCTGAGCTCTCCTCATCAAGAACGACTTCCCGATGATGATTATCCAGGATGTAATCTTCTTCTAGGAAGTGAGCATTTCGACTACAAAACACTTTTTTCTTTTTTGGATCATAGAATAAGTAACCTACAGAGCCTTTGGGGTAACCTACAAATAGGCAACGACTGGTCTTGGATTCCAATTTGTCAGGACTAGTTCTTTTAACATGTGCCGGACAACCCCAAATTTTCAAGTGTTTTACACTTGGTTTCTTACCAGTCCATAGCTCATATGGAGTTTTTGGAACGGATTTGGTTGGAACCTGGTTTAGCACGTAAATCGCAGTCTCTAATGCAAAACCCCAAAGGGATGTTGGTAACTCTGAGTAGACGAGAAGTGATCGGACCATATCTAATAGAGTCTGATTTCTCTTTTTCTGATACACCGTTTAATTATGATGTTGCAGGAGGAGCTAGTTGTGATACTATCCCATTGTCTTTTAAGTAGTCCATGAATTCGTCAAAGAGATACTCATCACCTCGATCTGATCGAAGGGTCTTAATTTCTCGCCCTAACTGTTTATCGACTTCATGCCTGAATTTTTTGAACTTTTCTTAAGATTCAGACTTATGTCTCATTAGGTACACGTAACCATACCGAGAGTGATCATCGGTGAAGGTTATACAATAAACATGTTGGTTATGTGTCCCAACATTCAGGGGATCACATACATCAGTATGTATAAGGTCAAGTGTGCCTGTAAATCTTTCAAGCATACCGAAAAATGGTCGATTCGTCATCTTACCCTGAAGGCAGGGTTCACAGGTTGGAAAATCTTCTACAGTTGGAAAATCCAAAGGACCATCCTCTACCAACCTTGTGATATGATCTATATTAATGTGGCCAAGTCGGTAATGCCACAAGCATGTGGGATTAACTGTATCACGAGTCATCTTCTTGGGGATTATTTCTAACGTAGTTTCGACAATGTTAGTTTCCAGAGAAGGATGGAGAACATAGAGACCGTTCTCAAGTTCTCCGTATGTGAGGAATTTGCTATTCCGTTTAATAGTAATCACATTACTAAATAAGACATAATAACTATCCATGCATATTTTTGAGACATAAATCAAATTTCTTCTTAAATTAGGTACGAAAAGATAATCTTTAAGTACAATTGTTCATTCTTTGAAAACTAGTTCTGTAGTTCCTATGGTTGTACCTGCAACTGTTGCAGAAGTCCCCAAGTAGAGCGTCACTTCTCCGTCACTCAGTTTTCTACTTATCTTGAACCCCTGCAGTGAGTTTCACGCATGAGTTGAAGTCCCAGAGTCAATACACCAAGAAACAAAAGTGATCAACAAATTGGTCTCTATGATAAAAGATTCGAAATTACCTTGCTTCTTAGTCTCTAGATATTGAGGACAATTGCTCTTCCAGTGGCCGGTCTGTTTGCAGAAGTGACAGGCATCCAATGCCTTATCTTTCTTTTGCTTTTTAGTTTTTCTACCCTTCTTCTGAGCCTTCCTTTTAGTCTTCCACTTTTTTTGCCCGATTTGCCACATTCAATAAGCATGGCTATCGGCTTATCTTTCTTAATCAGTTCTTTATCCCTCTGCAACATATTGTTGAGTTCCTGAAGGCTAATATTTAGTTAATTCATGTTGTAATTAATGATAAACTGATTGAAAGATGGAGGTATGGAATTGAGGACAACATCAGTTTTGGTGTCGTGATCTAACCCTGACCTGAGAACTTCCAGTTCATTAATATAACCCATCATCTTTAGACAATGATCACAAACTTGTTGGTTCTCGGTCATTTGTGCGGTCATAAACAATTTTAAGACCTTTTGTCGAGTAGAACGGTTCTGCTCTTCATATATAGTCTTCAGGCTATCCAATATATCATTTGACACTTCGATCTTATCGAATTGTCGCTGTATCGGATTGTCCAAAGAGGCTATAATATAACACTGGGCAAGAGAATTTTTCTCTTCCCATTCTTGATACTCTCATCTTCGAGCCTCAGAAGCCCTGTCACCCAGATGATCCGAAGCAGGGTTCTTAGCAATTTTCTCCAATTTCTCAGACATCAGAACCAGCATAAGGTTTTGGAACTAGTCAGCATAATTAGGGCCCTTGAGTTTGTTACCATCCAATAGTTTGGTGAAGTTTCTGTTTGCCATTTCTAGTAAAGGCAAGGCAGATTTGTAAGTCCACAACCTAATTGATTCACGTCATCACATAGAAAGGGCTTTTAATCTATATTCCATTTCCATTTTGGGCATCTCTGAGATTCCCTCCAGTCTCAGTTACGGAGACAGTTGTGTCTCTAGAAATGTGGGAAACCACATGGGGTGCATGGAGTCAACTGTTTCAGCTGCAAAACCCCACCACCTTCTGTGAAGGATCTCATCCACTCATCTTATGAGCTTTCCCTTTGGCCTCTGTTAGACAAGGTTCATAGCCATTTTAGGTTAAACCTTTTTGTCCAGTAAGTGTTCACCCATCATGTTCATGAACGCCAAAGTACCATGAGAGAGTCTTCCATTTTAGGATAGGTCCCTCCCACATCGGTCTATGACGCCCCTATCATCTCATGAAGCAATCCAACCAATTGCATTAGCAGATGGATAGCCCAATTTTATGGTGCATCCCCACCCACCAATACAGTCAACCTTCATACTAATGATGAAAGGCCTTTAGAGAATTCATCATATGAAATTCCCTACCACATGCACTTATATTTAATGGAGGGAACTAAAAACCCTCTAGATCTGATTTAGGTCAATCCAAAGTGGCTCCCACTGGCTTTCATAAAGCTAGATTTAGATGGGCCCTAAATGGCTAGGGTTCTGCATGGTTCCTCTTGGGGAGGAAGCTGGTGTGGGGCCCACCATGTAGGGAGATCATCCAATGATCTTAAGGACATCATGGCAATAATGTGTATTCAGCCATGGTGTGCGAAAGAGCCACTATCGAATTAGCATGGGCCAAGTGCTTATGAGCCATGAACATAGCACATCACACATTCATACATCACATGCATGAAATCCATAATTGATCCAATCAATTAAATAACTGTAAAACCCATAAATAAAGCCCATTTAATTTCATAATATTACCAATTAATATTATCTAGGTATATAGGTGGAACTGCAAAAAGCAGTTCGACCCATATAGCATTTATGCTGAATTGGGCTAAAGCAGTTTTAACATATTGAAACTGGGTTTTACAGATGTGGGCTGAATTGCATATTGCAATTAACCATCAATCTGTCGGCCCATATAGGAAATTTTAGGGCTAAGAACAGCTCCCATCGAACCACAGATTCGGTCCAACCAGTTTGGTCCAATTTGGTTCAAATGGGTCTAGGGTTTGATGTTTAATTCAAGATTCAATTCAAGAAGATGATCTGAAATTAAACTGATGATACATGACAATCAAGAATCAGTAAGAGGGCTGTTCGTAAGACTTCTACCCTGCAAAACAAAGATTAGTTCACAGTGTGCAGTTTCCAAAACGACAAATCGCAGACCGCTGAACCCGAATCTGCGAAATTCTCTTCTTTTCGCTTTCTGCTTTGTTTTCGAATGAAATAAAAATAGAAAACCTAATTTTTCTATTAATATTACATTAGATTCGAATTCCAATACATTCCATCTAAAAATTAATTAAAAATAAAATTAATTACATACCAAGAATGAATAGAATAAATTAGCAGGTGCGCAGATTTCTTGCGCCAATAAAAAAATTTGATCTCCACCATAGGAACAGCCCAAAATCCAAGAAAAATATATAGAATAATTCTAAATACAAATCAGATTAATAAAGATTTAATTTCAGTTCATTCGCCCAAAAACTGGAAACCGATTTCCCAGAAAGACGCTAATTGCGCAAATCGGGTAGAACGCCTTTTGCCCATTTGCACAGATTCAGATCTGGTTTAATTCGGTTCAAGATTTGAAACTGACTCTGATACCATTGATGGGATGAGAGATCCATCATATGGATGGCCAAACCCTACAGGAAGGTTGGGCGAAATTTCAAAAATTTCTCTCTTTCCCATATGGGAATCGCATTCCCTATTTTATAAAACTGCATTTTCATGGATCAATATTGAATCAAACTGGACCAGATCTGAAACCAATGGGGAGGAGAGGGATATACCTGATATGGAGTAGCAGTAACTCCCACTGAAGGTGTTCACGCCCAAGGAGAAAACCAAAACTTGCTTCCACTGAAGATGACACAATGTGAGGTGAAGCAGGATCAGTAAGACGACTCTTCAGCAAGAATCGGATTCTTCAGCAAGAATGGAGTAGATGGCTGGTGAGCACAACTTTAGATTGCTTCTTCTACCAAGAAGCAAAATCAAGAACAATTCTTGATCACTTCCATAAGTGAAGATTGAACTGGGTAGGGGCGGCAAGAACAGGGAAGAACTCTGTAGTTTGTTGTGTCTTGTTTGGTGTGTTTTGCATGTCCACCCTGCTCTTTTATTTATAGCCTTAAAGAGACAACCTCCAAATCTGATTTGGAGTTTCCTGATCGAAATCTTTATTTGGATCTGGACTCTTTAAGTGATAAAGATAATCCCTTATCTTATCTGAAGTTTAAGATCAGCTTAATTCTAATCAAATTAGGAGTTTCTTGATCCAAATCTTTATTTGGATCTGGACACTTTTAGTGGATAAGATTTATCCCCTTATCCTTATCTGCTGATCCAGACCCAGATCTGCACCTATTTAATTAATCTAATTAACCCAGTTCGAATTGGGCTTTAGGCCCATTAAGTTTATGTGTTCACTTAACCTCTTAACCTGCTGCCCAGTTGGCTCTTTTTGTATGGTGTGGGACCCAAACATTGACCTATACATTAGACACATGGGTTCAACCCAACCTTTGTTACAAAGCCTAGCCGAATTCATTGTAGGAGATAGTGAACCCTTGAGCCCATCACTATGGACTCTTAATGGGCCCAACATTTACACTAAATGGTCATTGGGTCCAGCCACCTTATGAAAACCCAAGGACTGTGGGCAGATGCAAGATTAACTCATCAGGTATTAGCTTCAATGGTCTTACACTTAACCTCTCATCCCATAATGATCAAACACTGCCCGACAAGATAGGACCTCTCTCTCGGCTGCAAAGAACATTGTTGCACTCTCTGCTCACATGGATCCCGGGAATTAAAACCTTTTGCAAACATTTTGAAACCATAATATATAGTGAACCGACGTGGCATTCACTTTGTCTGACAAAGGGCTGATCCTATTACTATGATCACCCACTCAGATAAATTCTCGGACTGTCCCAACATACCCAGGTTTTGATCCCCTCTAAGGTCTCACTGAATGGCATATCAAAGACAACCCGATCTGACACCTAGTGCAATACCATAATTGAATCTAGGGTTAGGTGTAACATTCCTGTTTTGCCCATTTATTTCCAAGGTCTAGGGCAATACTAGAATTTTTGTCTGGTTCAGGGTTTCAAGAAAACCCACACTACATGTACCTCAGGTCTCACCCTAGCAGCTGAGACAAGCCACCCCAACCAACTTGGCGGAACATCAGTGTCAGCCTTGGCAGGATAAATCTCCCCAGGTCTATCCAACGGCTGTGAAGATTCTAAACTAACACGAGTCTCATAAGTGTCCAGTTTAAGGGTATTACATAGAAACACACCACAATGACCTGAATCAACTATGTACTTTATTCATTTACAATAAATGTCAAAAGATACATCAATATGATTGGAGCTAAGGGCATAACTGTCTAACACATGTGCGTCGACTACACCGACTTGAATAGAGCCTACCCAAAGGATTGCTTCCCCCTGCCTAAAATAGACCGCTTGGTAGACGCGACCTCAGGGCATGAGTTGCTGAGTTTTATGGACAACCAAATTAGAATGGAAACAACCGACCAAGATAAAATTGCTTTTGTAACTGAACTCGTGTTGTACTGTTATAAAGTTATGCCCTTTAGTTTGAAAAACGCTGGAGCGACTTGTAAAAACAATTTTTGAACCTTTGATTGGCAAGAAAGTGGAATGCTATGTTGATGACATGGTCGTGAAGACTCAATTTTCTATATCTTTAATCAATGATTTAGTTGCTATTTTTCAAATTTTAAGGAAATACAATATGATGTTAAACCCAAACAAGTGTGTCATTGGGGTCACGTCGGGCAAATTCCTCGGTTACATAGTGAACCGATGTGGCATCAAAGCCAACCCAGATAAAATCAAGGCTATCTTAGAAATGCGACCACCCCAAAAAATCAAGGAGGTACAATGACTAAATGGCTGGGTAGCTGCCCTAAACCGATTTATGTCAATTCGGTATGTCAATGCATGCCCTTTTCTAAGGCAATTAAGAAGAATGAAACTTTCGAATGGACTGAAGAGTGCCAGTTCGCGTTTGAGGAGTTGAAAAGGTACCTAAGTACCGCCCCGGTTTTAACCCAACCTAAGGAAGGAGAAGACTTGAAACTGTATTTCTCCGCGAGTGATGAGGTGGTCATCTCGGTAATAATTAAAGAAGTAGACCGGGTCCAATGACCTGTCTACTATATAAGTAAAGTGTTGTAGGATGCGGAAACTAGATATCCCGACATCGAGAAACTGGCGTACGCAGTAGTAGTAGCAGCCCGAAAATTACACCAATACTTTCAAGCCCATACCATCGCCGTCCTTACTAATAGACCTCTGAGGCACATCCTACTTAAGCCCGAGGTGTCAAGGAGATTGACAAAGTGGTCCATTGAGCTTAGTGAGTATGACATCTGGTTCGAGCCATGACTAGCAATCAAAGCCCAAGTGTTGGTGGACTTTGTAGCAGAATGTACATTCAAAACGCTGGCCCTTGAACCGACTGAGCGCACTAACATGTAGGAGGCATCAACCAGCACAACACCAGTCCCTGTCAGAGCAGTACCGACATGGGATGAGGAGCCTTGGATCCTCCATGTCGACGGTTCATCCAACTAGTGAGGAAACGGTGCTGGACTGATACTATACAGCCTGAGTGAGGTGAAGCTAGAGTACGCTCTCTGGTTCAGATTTGAGGCGTCGAACAATGAGGCAGAGTATGAAGCACTAATTGTTGTGCTAAACTTAGTGAAGGAAATGGGTACAAAACATCTCATCATGTGCAGTGAATCATAGTTGGTAGTTAACTAAGTCAATGCTGACTACGAAGCACGCGACTCAACTATGGCGGCCTACTTAACCAAAGTTAGGGAGATCCACCAGGCTTCAACTCTTGTTTCATCAAGGAAATTCTGAGGTCCGATAACACTGAGGCCGATGCCTTATCACGACATGTACTAGCGACAACACCATGAGAACTGTGTACATAGAGGACCTGCCTCGGCCCAACATTCTTGGGAGGGGCAGAAGAGGTCACTCCCGTGTTGCAAGCGGAACCGAGTTGGATTGACTAGCTCGTTGATTATCTGCTCCATGAGACCCTACTTGTAGAACGCATCGCAACTGGGAGGGTAGAGCGTCAATCAGTCCGGTACGTCTTTATCGACGGACGACTGTATAGGAAATCCTTCACACTCCCCTACCTACCTTGCCTGCGACCCTCAAAAGCTGAGTTCGTACTTTGCGATATCCATGAAGGATTATGTGGAAAACTCTTGGGGGGAAGAGCCCTACTATTGGCCCATAATGAATTTAGACGCATTCGAGTTCATCAAGAAATGCGATAGATGTTAGAGGCATGCCAACATCCTCCACCAACCTGCTACCGATTTGAAGTATCTCACTAGCCCTTGGCCCTTCGCACAGTGAGGAATCGACATCCTCGGTCTATTTCCACTGGCAACCAGGCAAAGGAAGTTCTTGGTTGTGGTAGTAGACTACTTCACAAAGTGGGTGGAAGATGAACCATTGGTAAGCATTACAACCCGGAATGTGCAAAATTTCTTTTGGAAAAGTATCGTGTGCCATTTCGAACTACCCAAAGTCTTGATTTCGGATAACGGGAAGCAATTGAAGGACATCAAATTCCACAACTGGTGCACCGAGATGGGGATTCAACAAAACTTCACTTTGGTAGTGCATCCACAAGCAAACGGACAGGCCAAGGTGACGAATAGGGCCATCCTCCACGGGCTGAAAGCTTGCCTCGCGCGAGCTGAAGGGTTACAGGTGGACGAGCTACCTAATGTCCTTTGGGCCTACAAAACTACCATCAAGACCGCGACCGGAGAGACACCCTTTATCCTCACATACGGGATGGAAGCCGTGATCCCGACAGAGATTGAAGTATCGACGTTGTGGCTCAAAAATTACAATGAGGAGATAACCAACGATGAGCTCAAGACTAACTTGGACCTCGTCGAGGAGGTACGCGATGTGCCCCGGTTTTAACCCAACCTGAGGAAGGATATGAGTTGAAACTGTATTTCTCCACGAGTGACGAGGTGGTCAGCTCGGTACTAATTGGAGAAGTAGACCGGGTCCAACGACCCATCTACTATGTAAGTAATGTGTTGTAGGATGCGGAAACTAGATATCCCGACATTGAGAAACTGGTGTACGCGCTAGTAGTAGCAGCTCGAAAATTACACCAATACTTCCAAGCCCATATCATCGTCGTCCTTACTAATAGAACTCTGAGGCACATCCTACTTAAGCCCGAGGTGTCAAGGAGATTGACGAAGTGGTCCATTGAGCTTAGTGAGTACGACATTTGGTTCGAGCCATGGCTAGAAATCAAAGCCCAAGTCTTGGTGGACTTTGTAGCAGAATGTACATTCAACACACTGGCCCTTGAACTGACTGAGCCTGCTAACGTGTTGGAGGCATCGACCAGCACAACACCAGTCCTTGTCAGAGCAGTATTGACCTGGAATGAAGAGCCTTGGATCCTCCACATCGACGGTTCATCCAACCAGTGAGGAAACGGTGCTGGACTGATACTATACGACTTGAGTGAGGTGAAGTTAGAGTACGCTCTCCGGTTCAGATTTGAGGCGTCGAACAACGAGGCAGAGTATGAAGCACTAATTGCTGGGCTAAACTTAGTGATGGAAATGGGTACAAAACATCTCATCGTGTGCAGTGACTCATAGTTGGTAGTTAACCAAGTCAATGCTGACAACGAAGCACGCGACTCGACTATGGGGGCCTACTTAACCAAAGTTAGGGAGATCCACTAGGCTTCAGCTCTTGTTTCATCAAGTAAATTCTGAGGTCCGAGAATGCTGAGGTTGATGCCTTATCACGACAAGTACTAGCGACAACACCCTGAGAACTGTGTACATAGAGGACCTACCTTGGCCCAACATTCTTGGGAGCGGCAAAAGAGGTCACTCCCGTGTTGCAAGCGGAACTGAGTTGGATTGATCAGCTCGTTGATTATCTGCTCAATGGGAGCTTACTTGTAGAATGCATTGCAACTGGGAGGGTGGAGCGTCAATCAGTCCGGTACATCTTTACAGATAGACGGCTGTATAAGAAATCCTGTACGCTCCCCTACCTACGTTGCCTGTTACCCACTGAAGTTGAGAATGTACTTCGCGATATTCATGAAGGATTATGTGGAAGACACTTGTGGGGTAGAGCCCTCACCCAAAAATCATTAAGGCAGGGCTACTATTGGCCCATAATGAATTTAGACGCATTCGAGTTCATCAATAAATGCGATAGATGTCAGAGGCATGCCAACATCCTCCACCAACCTGCTACCGATTTGAAGTATCTCACTAGCCCGTGGCCCTTCGCACAGTGGGGAATCGACATCCTCGGTCTATTTCCACTGGCAACCAGGCAAAGGATGTTCTTGGTTGTGGTAGTAGACTACTTCATGAAGTGGGTGGAAGCCGAACCATTGGTAAGCATTACAGCCCAGAATGTGCAAAATTTCTTCTAGAAAAGCATCGTGTGCCATTTTGGACTGCTCAAAGTCTTGATTTCGGATAACGGGAAGTAATTCGAGGACATCAAATTTCTGAACTGGTGCACCGAGATGGCGATTCAACAAAACTTCACTTCGTAGCACATCCACAAGCAAACAGACAGGCCGAAGTGACGAACAGGGTTATCCTCCGCAGAGTAAAAGCTTGCTTCGTGCGAGCTAAAGGGTTGTGGGTGGACGAGCTACCTAGTGTCCTTTGGGCCTCCGGACTACCATCAAGACCACGACTGGAGAGACACCCTTTAACCTCATATACGGGATGAAAGCCGTGATCCTAACAGAGATTGAAGTACCGACGTTGTGGCTCGAAACTTATAATGAAGAGATAAACAACGATGAGCTCAGGACTAACTTGGACCTCGTCGAGGAGGTACGCGATCTGGCCCACATTCGAACTACAGCTTACTAGTAGTGAGTAGCTTAGTATTATAATGCTCGGGTCAGGAGGCGACTATTCCTAGTTGGCGACCTGGTCTTTTGTAAGGTAATGGTACCTAAGCCCGGTGTGGGTAAGCTCGGCCCGAATTGGGAAAGACCTTACCAGGTGAGATGGGTGTTCGAAGAAGGAAACTATGAGCTCAAGACCATGGAAGGGAAACAAGTACCTCGAGCTTGGAACGTTGACAACCTAAGGAGATACTATCTGTAAAACTCAATGCAAACAAAAACGAATAAGTCCATAGGATCACAGAGCTGATCCTATGGACGACGAACTGGAGAGAGGACCTTAAGTCACTCCCAGAAGCCTAAGGGCTATAGTGCCGAGCTGACAAGAGACCTTGGCGTGATATAAGACTTATTCGTCTCTCTAGCATGGGCAAATAAGTCTTAGTCACTTCTTCTGCATAGGCAGCTTAAGACCCGGTTGCCTCTTCGGCATGGGCTCATTAAAACCCAAGTGCTTTGGCATGGGCAAGGCGAAGTAGCATGGTCATAGACAGGTTGGGCATGTATCTACAGTGTTTGTTCACCCAACATACAATAACGATTAGATTATTCCTATTCGGGATGAGCTCGCCAGCTCAGAAGTAGTCTACACTTAAAAGAATTTGCTCCTATTTGGTTTAGCTCACCAGCTCGGGAGTAATCTATACTTAGAAAAATTTTTGCACACAAAGAGTTTTGCAAAATACTTGTATTCCATTGATCAAGAACTTCAGGTACATAATAAAAAAAAGGATTACAACTATTTAGCTTAGCTCAGAGGCTTGGGTCATTGAGTATTTACAAAGGGGGTCCAAGAAAAGAGGCATCAACTAGTTCTGGGCTCCTCATCCCTAGCAGAGGCGTCGACGGGCAGATCTGTCTACATGTAGTCCATGGCGGCATTAGCTCCCTCTCCTTCTCCCGCTGTCTCATCGTCGAGAAGGTCGTCGTCACTCTCCTTCTCGGAGTTCGGGTCCTTAGCGGCTTCAATGACCATCTCCTTGGTGATCTTGAATGTTGTGATGGCACCGAGGTCGAGGTGGGGAAATTCACACCGGGTCAACCATCTATTGAGCTTAAACCCCTTGTGATAGCCTGCTATCCTAGCCTCGACCAGCTTCTCGCGATATTCCGTCGAAGCAGAGTAGCCTTGCCATCCTCCACTGCCTTGATCTTGACCTTGGCATCCTTCACCGCCTAGAGCAGAATTTCAGTCCGCTCCTTCACCAGCGCCTCAAGGTTCTCATTCTCTCTCTTCAGAGTCACCTCGCGCTCCTCCAGTTGCTTCTTCTCTGCCTCTAGCTCCTTCTTCTCCGCCATCAGCAGAGTCAATAACTGCTTGGCTCACGCATCGTTCTTCTGTTGGTTGATTTCGTTGCGAGCTAAGTTGAGATCAAAGTAGCAATTTGGGAGGACTCCTTGGCTTTGAGAGCTCGCTTCAAGTTCATCTCGAACTGGTAGGCTAGAGCATGGATTGAGGAGTTCACCTACCAAAAGAAGAAAGCAAGTATAAGTGTGGAGAAAAATCTAAGCATAATTTTACCCAAAGATTGAATACCTACCACCGTGTAGTTTGTGACCGCTTTGGCCCCGAGCTGAGTGATCGGTAAGTTAGTCCAATGAGTGACCTCCTTGGTGAATACCGCGTCCTTGTTTTTGAGGAGGCCAAACTTTGAAGTCCAAATGCTTTGAGTAGAAGTATTGCTACTCGACAGAGTGGTGGTCACCTGCACGTGTTGGGGCTTGAAAGATGTGGTCTCCTCAGGCACGTGAGGCAGAGTAGCCTTGCCTTGGTCCTCCTCAACCAAGTCGATCACAGGAGGCTGTTCGGCGACTGGTTGGTGCTCGGGGACGGAGGCGCTGATGTCGGAAGTGGTGGTCTCGGTTTGGAGGCGAGCCTTCTTGGAGGCCATCTTCTTCTTCTTCCCCTTTTGCATGCTCTTGAAGAGCTCGTTGGCGGGGATGTCATCCATGGCAGATGCAAAAAGATGACGAATTGAACTAGATGCAACATCAAAGTAAAACAAAACAAAGAAAACAAGTACAACAGTTGGTGACCTACCAGGAGGACTTAGACCGGCTTGTACGAGCTTCTCCTCGGTCACGAAGTTTTTGAATTTCAAGCCAAGCTTTGTCCAAGATTGGATCTCCTCCCATGTCTTTGGGTCCAATCTGACACTGAGGTTTTGGATGGCTTCCCTCCAGTGAGTCAAGAACGGCCACCCCTCAGTGTTACGGACCACGAAGTAACGTCTCTTCCAGGCCGGGACTTTGTTTGGGAGTTCATGCAACAGCTTGTACCCAGGGCGAGGAGACGTGTAATAACTTCACATGTGCTCGTGTAGAACACATGTTGAGTTCTTCTTGATGGAGAGGATCAAAGAGAAGATATCAAGGTCTAGAGGTCGGTTATAATCGTAGAAAAGGGAAATGGTACCTACGATGTTGCGGATGGAGTTCGGATGTAGTTGGTCAATGACGGTATCCAAAAGCTTAACGAGTTCGACTATGAAAGGGTGGAGTGGAAGACGTAGCCCAGCTACAAGCTGCTCCTCGAAGACCACGATCTCGCCATGACTGTGATCCCAAGAGAAGTTGCCTAAGGGAATATTGTATACCAAGTTATTAGGGAGTCTGTACCGAGCTACTAAATGCTGGAGCCTGTCCGCTGTGATTGTAGATGGACCTAAGCTGTCCGGTAGGCGACATCGTTGTGAGGTGGAGGCCAACTTGCTAGAGGCTTCTCGCTCTTGCCGAGGTGAGTCCGCCTCGAACAGATTGGTGTCCACACCTTGTGTCGAAGTGCCACCTCGACAAGACGAGGCTTTGCGGTCTGTGTCGAGGTACTCACCTTGGCCCCAGCGGATTCACTGCTCCCATCTAAAAGGCTATCTAAGCTAAGACTAGACATGTTAATGGAATCGAAATCAAAGGAAGATGAACTCACCAAAGAAGACCGAAGAAAGCAAGATGACCTTGGACTCGGGAATAGTTGACACCGAGCTAGGAGATTTGAATGCGACCTCAAGGACTTTAGACTCGCGGTTTGTGGTGAAGAAAATGGGCCCTTCGGCCCCTATTTATAGCCATTATATCTTGGGATCAACGGCCCAGATCTGTGGGATCCAACGACTCCTAAGAAAACCGGTTGCATGCTACTCGAGGTTGAAATCAGTTGAGCATGTGTCTTGACATCCGCGGAGTTTATAATCGGCTTGATGTCTGCACGTAGACATCATGCCAAATCCACTTGGGCTCGTCATGAACTCCGCACCGAGTCAGGACCCTTGGCACGAGGAGTGGGGGGCAATTGATGAGGGGTAATTTGGTACGACCTAGTAAGCAAAGGTCACGTGGACACGATCTGCCAGTAGGATGACAACTTAGCAAGAGGAGCCTAGTCAACAATTTTCAAAGCTCGAGTGTTCTGTCACCTCGGTACAAAGCCACCTCGGCATAGAGTCACCTTGGTATAGAGGCACCTTGTTACCTAAGCTAGTTCGGGGCCCAAGAACTGAACTGACACGTAATCGACTCCAGAAGCGTCTCATTGGACTCTAAACCTCTCGGGATCACACCACGTAACGGTAGGCCTTATCCTCTCCCCGCCCGGATCGGGCTGTAACGATAGAGTTCATTGACTGATACGTTACTCCCCGTCTAAAGCAGAAACTGATCTTATCTACTCAGACTGAAGATCCCAGAATCGTTTCATGAGACCCATGGCAACCCAACTATATAACGGCATCAACCCTTCCAGGGTCCAGGTACGCACAATTATTTACATACAAGCTCTTGAGCATTCAAGCTTTTAGCTCACAACCATAGCAAGAATACTAACTTAAGCATCAGAGCGACCTCACTGAGTCATCCACCCCAGTCTTTCTGATCTCTGTTTTACAGTTTGATCTACCTCGCCAAGTGAGCAACGTCTAGGCAACCTTCCAGCTAGGAGCTTTCAGATCGTGCTTCATCACTTTTCTTTACAGGTTCTAAGGACGAGAGGACTTAATGAGGGCCAAAAGGAGAATTTTTTTATATGTTAATTGGAATTTATTTTGGTCTCTATCTTTTTTCTCGGTTGCTAAGAACGAAATCATCTACTAAAGAAGGAAGAAGAAATGACAATGAGAGTTGAGTGTAATATTTTTATTTATTTATTTTGTTAGTAGAAAGAAGGTTAAAGTCAATTGGTGTATTTTTTTAATTATTAATTACAGGTTTTGTGCATAACAAAAATATTTTTTTAATTAAAATAAAATATCTTTAGAGGAGGCCAAAAGTGCCTCAAAAAAGTAATCAAGTATCTTATCAGATTATTTTTAAAGGCATATAAAGTTGCCTTAGGGTTTGTTCGTTTTCTTTCAAAGTGCAATAGTTACATTAAGAGGTATACTAGTATTGGTGAACTTTTCTTTCCTCTGAACTCTGAATGTAGAGAATGTTGTTCTGAACTCTGAATTCTGAATTTTGAAAATTATCAAATATCCATTTTGACCCTATATATTAGAGTTTTTGTTTATCTTTTTGAGGGTATCATTGGAAAACAAAAAATCATATGATTGCACTTTAAGAGATAAGAGGAAACGAACAACCATTTTTCTCTTAAAGTTAAAAGATTCCTCTTAAGAGATAAGAGTTAAGAGGAAACAAACAGGTCCTTAGTATCAATTGGAGGCACTTAAATCCACCTTTATAAAGGGCTTTTAGTGTAAGTTCAACAGAGGCAGTCATATGTGCTTTTGAAACCTATTTTTAGAGGCATTTTCTTTGTCTGCCTCTAATTCTTGATCAAGTGCCTCTAAAACATATAGAGCCAGGGCTTTTAGAGACAATCACATAGCTACCTCCTATTTGTTTTAAATACACTTTTTGGACTTTTAAAGGTAGTTATGACTGCCTCGATAGATGAATATTCCAATAGTGTATGTTATGCTTGTGATTTTCCTACTTTTTGACTGAGCAAAAAGAGATGATGAACATTGTCAATCCAAGACATGCTCCAATTGACTTATTACTTGAAATTAAATTTACCAGTCTTCTTTTGAATGCAAAATTTCCCTCCTAACTAATATGAACCTATATGGTAGAACAAAATTGTTGAGAAGAAGCAAGCCCTATTTGAGTTTCATTTTCTGTGATGTTTCTAATCCAATTTATTGATAGTGTATAATGAAGGGAATGTGAGATCCATCACATGGATGCCCAAAAGGTGCGGAATAGGGTGGGCGAATTTCAAAAATTTCTCTCCCTTTAACTGGGAATCGTATTCCCTATTTTAGAAAAATCATATTTTTCAAGGATCAATCTTGAACCATAAACCGAACCAAACTTGAAATGAAACAGAGGGAGAGGGATATACCTGATACAGAGAAATAATATCTCTCAATGGAGGTGTTCACGCCCAAAGAAGATCACCAAAGACTACTCCCATTGAAGATGACACAGTGGATGGAGGAGCAGAATCAACAGGGTCCGTCCCACGAACCAAATTCTTCAGCAAGAATCCAATGGAGGCAGTGAGAACAACTTCTTATCAGCCTTTCACCGAAGACTAATGTCAAGATCCAATCTTGACCATTCCTACAATGTTGAGAACGAACTGGCAGTATGGCGGCGATAGGAATGGATCACAGGGAGAAGGCGCAGTCACATTGTGTATTCTTCTCTCTGTAATTCGAGATCTAGTATCTCTGGAACTTCTGGGATTGTTTGAATGGTTCGCCCCCCTTCTGCTTTTATAGGCTTAAAGAGATCAGCTCCTGATCCTATCAGGAGTTTCCTAATTCAGATCATAATCTGAATTTGGACTCTCTTTAAGTGATAAGGATAATACCCTTATCTTATCTGCAGATTAGATCAGCCTTCTCCTGAACTTATCAGGAGGTTTCTAGATCTGAATTCAGATCTGGTCTCTCTCTGCGTGGATAGAGTAGGACTCTATCCTATCAGCTGATTTAATCCCAGATCCGCCCCATCTATTTAACTAATCAAATTAGGCCAGTTCGAAATGGGTTTCAGGCCCAATAAGTCTATGTGCTCAAAACTGCTGCCCAATTGGGCTTCTTTGTATGGCGTGGGACCCAAGCATTGATCTACACATCAACCATATGGGTTCGGCCCAGCCTTTGTTACAAGTCCTAGCCGAATACACTGTTGTGGACAGTGCACCCCTTGAAACCCATCACATGGGGCTTCTATTGGGCCCAACACTTACATTAACTTGGGCCAAACCACCTTATAAAAACCCAGGGACTGTGGGCAGATGCAAGATTAGCCCATCAGGCATTACCCTCAGTGGCCTTACACTTAATCTCTCAGCTCATAATGATCAAACACTGCCCGACAAGAGAGGACCTCTCCCTCGGCTGCAAGGAACAGTGTTGCACTCTCTGCTTATATGGATCCCAGGATTTAAAACCTTTTGCAAACATTTTAGAAACCGTAATATATATACTTCTATATCTCATATAAAATATATTTTGCAAAACAAATCTCAACGATTGAAATCGACTGCCGACAGTCTTGGTTTCCATCAGAGAGAGTGCATTCCCGATCATTACCTTTGTTCGGCAAAGGGGTTGATCCTGTTACTATAATCACCCACTCAGATGAATTCTCAGACTGTCCCAACTTACCCAGGTTTTGACCTCCGCTAAGGATCTCACTGATTGGTACATCAAAGACAGTGCAATCCGACACCTAGTGCAGTATCATAATCAAGTCTAGGGGTCAGGTATAACTTTCCAGTTTTGCCCATTAATCTCCATGGTCTAGGGAAATACTGGAAATCTAGTCCGGTTCAAAGATTCAATTAATCCTACACTGCATGTGCCTTGGGTCTCACCCTGGCGGCTGAGACAGGCCACCCCAACTGACTTGGTGGCACATCAGTGTCAACCTTATCAGGATAGGTCTCCCCAGACCGACCCACCGGCTGTGAACATTCTAAACTAACACGAGTCTCATTAAGTATTCAGTTTAAGGGTATAACACAGAAACAAACCACAAGAACATGAATCAAATATGCACTTTATTCATTTACAATAAATGTTAGAAGTACAACATTCTGATTGGAGCTAAGGGCATACAAAGACTGTCTAACATATAATTGCCTAAAAAGCATTAAATTTGAAAAGAATTTTTTTGGACCATAGTAACAAATAATTAAAATTTCTTATTATCTCATTTAGAGAATTGGAAGGTAAATGTCTTAGTTTGCCCCTTCATCCCTAGTGAAACTCCATTAGAGTATAACACTCTCTATTATTAAAAAATCTATGCCTTTGTGGACTGGATCTACATTTATGGATATATGTTTTTTTTTTATTCTTTTCTTTATGCATGATGGCTCTTGATAATAACAATAGCAGGATAAATCAAAAAAAAAAAAAATTATAGTAATAATAACAATAGCAGGATAGGATCCATGGAGCCTAGGCCAAATAGTTGGGATTAAGGTGAGTTTTAATATGGAGCTGTTTGTTAGGGGGCATGCTACGTGGTTCTCCAAACTCTAGCATGACCCAAGTGTTATTACATTCTTCAACTATTAGAATTTCTTATGATTTTATAATTTAATCCTATTAAAAAGTTGAACTGGGTGTTAATAAATTATTGCTAATAGGTATGGAAAATACTGGAAGTTATATTGTGACATGGTTCCTTATAAAATATTAAGGTCGATTATTTTCTTCTAAGCATCAAATGTGTGTAAGTTTTGATACTGCTCCGTTAAATATGTTGATATATCAACCTATGTTTCATAACTTCAAATAGATTAAGAGGGTAAGATTTGGGTGGTTGTAGAATGGGTGAATATTGATCTTATAATTTGTGTTTAATCTACTTAGGGCTACAAGATAGATACGATCTGATAAGAAATCCGGCTGATTTAAATCTGATAAGAATCCATCAGATTTTCAAGAGTATGATTTGAATTTAAATTTGATCTTATCAGATATTCATTTCAAATCTGATTCAATTAGAGTTATAATAAAAAAATTATGATATAATATAAATAATATATTACAATATACAATACATAATATATAATATATAATTATATATAAATAATATGTAGAATATATACAAAATAAACATATATAATATATAATATTTCATAACAAGCAAACCGGGTCGGGTAGTGGTAGATCAGATCAGGGTATATCCGAATTCAATCTATTAACTCACAGCGTCTGGTCTGTTAGCTTATCTTTGTCTGTCCACCTCTATACATCTTGTGAGTCTTACTAGTCGTTATAGTTAGATTTGTTCATCTTTGTATACGCTATCAGCTGTGCCTTGTTCTCTTTCAGCCTTTGTACGTTAGGTTACTCCATCCCACGGGAACCAATAGAAATCCCTCATTAAAAAACCAGAGGACGCAATTCTCCTGTTGAAGCAGTGGAAGTTTTTCCATGAAAGTAATGTCTTAGTTTATTCAAATCCCAGCACAAAATGGAGACCGGATTGGTTCGAGATAAAATCGTGCACATTGGGCCGGGCTATACTTATAATGAATGAACTTATAAGGTGTGGGTCCCACATGGGTCCCATGCAAAAGTACTAGTGTTCACTCATGTACTATTTTAATATATTTATATTTATAATATAAATAAACATTAATTTTTTGACATTAACTTATTTATAATATAAATAAATACATTTATAATTGATTTTTATAATATATTTCTATTTATAGTATTTATAATATTAATTTATCTATATTTTTAATGTTTTTAATATACTTAATATTAATCTATTTATAACTTTTCATACTAATTATTTATAATCAACTTGAGTCGAGCTGAGCTTGAATAGGTCGCAAGTATCAACTTGAATCGAGTTTCTGAGTCGAGCTCAAATCAAATTTTGAGCTCTGTGTTTCTGAGTAGACCTCAAGGCTCAAACAACTAGAACTATCAAATCAAATTTAGATAGTCAAATGTTTGTTCAACCTAACCTATTTACATTTTAGGGTAAATTGATCTAATCAAAAGGGAAAATTTCCAATTAGTACCCTGTACTTTGTGCCTACTGCCACTTTAGTCCCCAAACTTTAAAACATAATAATTTAGCACTGGAACTTTTAAAATGTGCCAATCTAGTACCAGCCATTAAGTAGCATTTGAAAAGACACAAATTCCCTTTGAGAGTCATCTAATTTTTTTTATTAACCATCCAAACGTTGATAAAAAATGAACAGTCCCAAATCCTTTTCTTTTCTATTCAAGAAAATTGGGGTCATGTCTCATGGTTATTCTGGTGAACCCAACTTTATTGAATAGAAGATGAAAGGATTTGTGACTGTTCATTTTTTTGTCAAGGTTTGAATCATTAATAAAGAAAATTAGATGACACTTGAAGGACATTTGTGTATTTTTAAAGGCCACTTAATGGCTGGTTAATGGTAGGTACTAAATTAGCACATTTTGAAAACTCGGATCCTAGATTGTCGCATTTTCAAATTTGGGGACCAAAATGGCATTAAGACCCAAATTACAGGGTATTAATCGAAAATTTTCCCTAATTAAAATTCCAACTTCCAAGCTCGATATGTTATAAATCACCTAATCAATAGACCACTTAATAATAAGGGGAAATTTATGCCTTTAATTATTAACCTGTGAGTGTCACGACCAGCAAAGAAACTAATTATCCCAGTTTGTTAATAACATAAAATCTTTAGTCTTCATTTAATACCTCAGTAAAATGCTCTATTTCATTTTTTTTTTGTTTTTTTCAAGAGGATCAAAATAATTGAGTGCCATATTGTCATTCTATTATACTTGAATAATAAATGAAACACGTTTTGGTACCTAATCAAAGCCAAAATGGTATATGAGGAATGAAAGATCCTAATAATGACCATTATGACATTCAGATAAGGCATTGAAATAGTTCTTTATCATGTGGGTCACCTTTTATGTATGACACTTGAAAAAAAAAACTTCTACATACATATGAATAAAAAATAATTTTAGTACTTTTATGGGACTTACTGCAGTTTTTATCTAAATTATATTTAGGTTTGCCTAAAAATCTAAATTATATACAGTATTTATTACTTTTTTTTGAGAAAGTATACTATTTATTACTCACATTTAGTATATCCGAATCCCTATATGTTCATAAACATGTGATTCAGTTTGAAAATAGCCTAGCTATTAGTAACATGGCAGAAGTTGAAGTTGTAATCTCTCTCTCTCTTCTTTCCTATACCTTGAATTTAATACTAAACCTTTAATCTTGAAAGCATAAGGACATTTTTTTTATCTCCTATAAAGTGTACACAGAATAGTATTTTCAACCTTTTATTGTCATTACTTACATTTTTAGTGGAATTAAAATTGGAATTTCACCCACTTCATCCATGGAAATTATTGGTATATCAATGTATATTTTGTGGAATAAAAGAAAGCTTAGTAGATACTTTTATTAACAAGTTTTTAGTTTTAAAAATTTTCTTTGATGTATGTAGTTACATAAAAAATGCATGTATATATCTTATTATATCCAAGACATAGAATAGCTCAGTAGTTACTTAAATATTATTTCTATTGTCTCCATGTAAATGGAAAATGTTGTAACAAATTCTATGTTCTCTTGTTGGCAAAAATTGTTCATTAAAGCATATTTAGTATGGGTCAAAAGCAATATTTTATCTGTTGAATCAATAGGGGTAACATTACCACTAGCATGGAGTACCATAGAGTACCATATATTGTTATAAATCTACATAAGAAACATTTGTAGTCAAACTTTAGTTTTATATGTAAAGAAAGCACACATGGAAGCAAGAATGAAGAAAATGTCTATAAAAACTTAAAGAGAGAAAATGATTTTATAGTTGAAAAATCAAGTCAAGAACATCAACATGAACTAGTTGGAAGATCATTTTCAAAGCATATATATACATGTATACACTCAAACATTGATATCCATTGAGTAGAATACTTTTTAAACTTTCCATGCATCGGCAGCTTAAAATCATCTAAAAGGCTAAATTTTGGTCAAAGAATTAATTCTTCTCAAGATCCCAAAAGGGCTAACTTTTAGTTATAAGAATGTTAGGCCTGAGTATCCATAAAGAAAATGTTTGGCCTAAGAAGGCCTTGATATATATATGTATGTATGTATGTATGTATATAGCTAGGCAGTTACATTAGAAAATGTGTTTTTGTTATATGCTAATTATCATGACTTTGATTTGTTTAATGGATATTAATCTAAATATAATAAAGTGGCAAATAGGAACCAAAGAAAAATAAAAGGAAATATGGTGAAGCATATCTCCTAATTTATTTGAAAAAAAGTATTAAGATGCTCACTTTTCTTTTCTTTTTTTTGTTTTTGGGTAAAACTAGATTAAAGACGTTCACTTAAAACACATAGAAACAAATGTTTTAGCAACATTAGTTCTTAAAAGCAATTAAATAAAATAAATTATGGAGAAGTACGGATAGACCCAATGCAGAAATTTGATTCCCACTGTACACCTATAAGCATTCTATATGTCAAAAAACCACACCTTATGTGGCATCAATTCCGAGCTGGCACCTACCCAAATGTATTTTGAGCCTACAAATTTTGACCTTAGGCTGAATCGTTATTCTTTCAATTGCAGGTATGAGTGTATAGAATATGGGTTTTTGACCTTTTGAATGCTTATAATTCTGTAGTGAAAATTAGAAATCTTCTTGGACTTGTTCCTACTTCTTCGAATAAAATTATGGAGAAGTACGGAATTGACATTTACCCCAAATTTAGTTTGGATATACAAATTCTGACACTGGGATTATTGATCATTCTCCCATAAAACTATCCATAGAATCTAATATTTATATCACTTTACAGTACTTCACCTCTTTTGATAGTTTTCCTTATTATAATGTTAAGAATTTTCCAAAAAGCTGTTATTTCAGCTTTCCTTTTTGCTTTTGTCACTCATTGGTTTTCCATTCTTGTCTAAACTAGCTAAAAGACCTATTGATTAGTCTTCCTTTTACAATTGGCTAGATCCTCTTTATTAAAACCAAACAACTGTCCTGTCAAAGTAATCATTACCAAACATAGTTTATCTAATTCCGGATCTGCAGCACCTTTTTCTTCTGCACTTGCATTTATTCTTAGTTTCATTGACAGGATGAATAAGTGCAAGAAAAAGTCAAGTAGATCTGGGACTCGGTTAATCCAATCATATAGTTAAGTTTTTTAGGCTGCGTTTGGAATCCGTGTAAAATGAAAGAGTGTATGAACTAATGAGGTTTTACATTGATTTAATCAATGTAAAATTATACTTCATCCAAACACACAAAAAACTGAATCGAAATATAATTTTATATTAATAATAATTACAATACCCTTTTTCAAATGCATACAAAACTGAATCGATATAAAATTTACATCAGTTATTCATTTACATCACATCCAAATGCAGACTTAACAACAAATAATAACATAATGTTTCATCGCTATTTCCCAAAGCTAAGATTGAATTACTCTCCATTGAAAATAAGCTGTGGGCCGACGACTGTAAGTAATAATCATGAGTTATTTCTACTTTACAGTAGAAGTAACAGCAAAAGAAGACTCACCTGAATATTGACAAGTGAAAATGGCAGCAGTATTAATTTTTTCCAAAATTATTAGCTGGCTGGTCACCGCTTAGTGCTTACTAAAGTGGAAGATGATGAAGAACAGCAAAATCAGTTCTGGCATCATTCAGTGGGTTAAATACTTAAATGTCTGTTGGGTCGAATGTTTTTTGACCATATCATCAATTTTTTTATACTATTTATTTAATGGGTTTGGAGTTGGACCAATCCATCCTAGCCTCCGGATGATGGATTGAATGGTTCAATCGCATCCGATTCAAGGACGGTTTAAAAACACTGGTTTGTTTTGAGGGTTGGGTGTTGGGAGTAGAAAACCACAACAAATAATTGTTGGACTGTGGAATCAATAAGCATTCAATCATTCTAATACACATGATCAAAATTGCAATAAAATTTTGATCTGTTGTTAATTAAATTAATAAATCCCAACACTACTATCCATAGCCATTTATTCTCATTTGTTTTTAGAGCTTCTACATTCCAATCGTAAGATATGTTTCTTATAAAAGTAGAAAACAAAACATAAAAATAGATAGAGTCTAGCTAGCTAGTTCTATATAGGGGATCAATAAACGAGAAGCATGAACAGTGATAAGAAATTCACAACTCAAAACAACCCACGTTGAAAGCCAAAAGCACCAAAAGCATAACTGGGATGGGCTATAGAAGAACTCCCAATGGTTTTGGCTATAAAGGGATTGACCATTCTGACTGAGTTAACAGCCAAGAATGTAGCTGTAGCTTGCGAGGAAGCTTCAACAGATAACTCATTGACTCGCTTGGAAACGTTCTTCTTGAGCTCTTCCATGGAAACCCTTAACTGTTCAAGCTCGTGCAAGTTCAGATCATCGATGGGTGCTTCCCACCAGACTTGACCCTGGTTCACTTTCTTCGATTTTTGGAGCGCCTCCCCTCGCTTTTTCTGGGCTTCCAACTGATTCAAGACTTGGGTGTATTGCCTGTTGAGCTCTCGCACATGGGCACTGTGACGAGCATCCACCAACGCCGGAGTACCGTCGTCCGGTTGCACTGGTTCTAGGGTGAGAAACCGATCTATCACAGATTCAACACAAGAATGGCCAAAGGAGAACGCCTTCCCGGCCGGAGAGAAAACAACAATGGCGACCTCTGCACCACAGAGGATGCAAAGCTCGCTTGCCTTCTTGAAAAGCCCATTTCTACGCTTTGAGAATGTAACCTGTCGATAGTCTTCACGAACGATCCTCTTGATCTCAATTTTCTGACGACCCATGCTCGTCTTCTTCACCATGACTGAAGCCTGAAGGAACTTGCAAGGAAGAAGAGATAAAAAATGGGTAGGAGTGATCGATGATAGAGTTGCAGAGAGTCAAACGCCAATATATAAAAAGAGTTGTCCGGTTGATTCCTTAAGACTAGCTAGCAGCTTCTATCAAAGCTGTCAAGATTCATTGCTCTTAATTGTTTCCACATATAAGCTTTTATGCCATTTTTGGAAGTTGACAAGATCTTATCGTCTAATCTAGTCTCCCTAGTTGGCATTCTTAAATTTTCTGAATCTAATAATTGACCTTTTCTGCCCATATTGCCCCTAACACAAGTCTCAAATTTCGTATCTTACATGATTGATTCATGATATAAATTAAATTACAAAAATGTAATTTCATTAATTTGCCATTTAGATAGCCCAAATCAAACAAATCAAGCTTACTCTTTCCTGGTTAACGAAACCGTTTATTTCCTTCAATATTTAAAATATTTTTGGCAAGAAAATATAACCATATCTAATATGCCCACATCAAAAGAAAGAGTTCACACCTCTGTAGTCAGCCAGAGCAGAGAGTAAAGATTATTCGGACCGATCAAACCGGTTTTTGAAATTCTCGATTCTTAAAAATACATTTTGTTAATTAGTATGTATTTTAATATATCATATATTAACGTAAGTTGGCATTGAAAGATAAAATAAAATCGTTATTTGCTATTCTTTTATAATAGAATCGTAACTTAAATAATGAATAATAATGTTTCTTGGTTGGCATATTCTAATTGAGCTATTAATGGGTCGAATTTGGTGTAGCACAAGGTGACCCTGATCCGGAACTAACAAGAAAATTGTGTAGACCAGTCTTGAACCAGGGTCTATAGCATTAGGGTTTGAACCTAAGGATGCGTTTAGTTGTAATGCAAACACAAATATGTATGGTACATATTTACCCATTTTTCGGTTTATGAATGTAAACATGCTTCATATTTTAAATCGTTTTTGCATTCATCTTGTTTAGTTGAAATCGGTGCAAAAGTGTGGGCCCATCATTAAATGCTCCAACTATCTTATGCTCCAATGCTTTAACTTTGGTCAAAAAGTTAATTATCAAAAGAACACAAAATTGTATCTAAAAATTAGGTACAATAATGCTCTCTTTTCAGAGTACAAAAGTGCTAGAAAATACAATTTTACTCTGATAATCACTACTTTTTTACGTTTCAAACAAACGCTCGCAAAACCCCGGTTCACGTTTGTATCACAAACAAATGGAGCCTAATTAAGGCTCAGTTTGGAAGCAGTACAAATGCAAATATGTACAGAGTAAATACTTACAACATAATACAAAATATAAGGTTTTGCACTCTACAGATTTGCATTAGTACTCCTTCCAAACTTAGCCTAAGGCTGCTTTTGGAAACAATGCAAATGGATTGAAAATCCTGATTAAGGGTAAATTTGCACTCTGGTTTACTTTTGCTTGTATTTGGCAACATTACATTTATGTATTGACAAATGACAGACCAATGCATATTTACATTGATAATAAGATGTAAAAGTACATCAATAAAAAGAAGTAAATTTCTATTCAAGAGGACTTTTGATAAAAAAAAAAAACATATGCTTTATTTGAATTTATGTTTGCATCCATTACAGCTAAAAATCTGTTTGGTACGAAGGTAAATTTGTCGATGAAAAACTAACCCAATTATGCAATTTATATGAACCATTTTACACTCTATATATTTGCGTCCACACTTATTTGCATTGTTTCCAAATGCAACCTAACCAATTATTAATAGGATTAATCAAGTCTGACCCTATAAGACCATATTATATTTGACATGCATAATAATTTATAATATAATAATTTTGGGAAAATGTATGCTGCCGGAAATGGCCAATTAAAGGACCTCCCCCATACCATTGGATTATAAGTTTTTATAGTATGATGTTTTTGATATTATATTGGAAAATTTTATATACTCTAATTAAATGCTAAACCTGTTAATATATGTTAACAAAAGAAGCACTCTTTACCCTTTTAGTATAATGAAAATTACAAGATACAAATAAGCAACGTAAATTAAAAATGCAATTTAAAACAAAATATATTAATTTAAAGATTAATTAATATCCAAATCAAATTGTTCAAATACAATATTTAGTTGACATATAGAAAATATAAGGACTTCAAAAAACATCAATTTATTGAATAATATAACACATCTTCCAATGCAATTCCACTTAGCATAATTGCTGAACCTGTAAATCAAAAACATATAAATTGTTAGAGTATGCAAAGTAAATGAGATAACAATATAAAATGTATAAAAACAAGACATTCAAGAAGGAATCATAATTTAGCATTCTCATATCAATAAATGAATTATGGAACTAATAAATTAACCAAATCAAATTGAAACCTCTATGGCATGACAGAGTTAATGTAATCAGATTGGAGCACCCCACACTAGGATGATTGGTTTGGATTTAATAGATAAAAATGTAAAATATTCAGCTGAAAGGCTGTACCACAAGAAAGGTGATGGAAACAAATTAGATGAATGACTCTATTTAACCAACCAGAGGACTCTATTTACAAGCCATTGTAATTAAACTTCTCTGTTTAGCATGGATTTAACCAACCTAAAGCAAATAAATGACATTAACCTTATTCTTTGTTTGGTAAAAATATTAACCTTATTCATATGGTATAAATAAGTAATTTCTAAAATCCTTAGATTGTGAAAGCAAGCAACTACTTTCGAAACACCTAAAGTAAAATAAAATCCTACAAAACAAAGAAAGTAAAATAATCATTATAAATATTACTGCCTTGATTTCCATGAGGATGATGGCTTGAAGTTGATGAGTTCCAATGCCTATTTGGTGAGATACCTGGAGTAGCAGCAGCATTTGGATCCTATTAAGTTAGAGAAAATTTGATTAGTTTAGTAACATTCTATATATCACTTTAAAATTTTGGATATAAATATATGATACCTCTCTATTTGTGAATTGGTTTACAAGACTCATGATATCACTATGTTCATTAGGAAATCGTCTCTGAAATATAGATATAAAACCATTCATCAAACCCTCAAAGTTTTGAACTTTTTCCCGCAAAACTTGATCGTGTTGATCATGTTGTTGAGAGGATGAAGCCCCACTACCATTAAAAGTTAAAATCTTTCCCATACAACAAACATGTCCTTTCTTGTCTGGTCCTTTAACATGAGAAAGCGCATCATTCTTCCAAGAAGATCCTTGCTGCAATGTTTGTGAACTCTGTCTAGTGCTTTCATCATCTAAGCACTTTTTCAAATTTTCCTGAATTTTATGCACAAGTGGAGCATTAATAGTTTAGTAATGAATTGTTGTATTGATTTTCATTTTCAAATTTTGTTTTGAAAAGTGAATATTTCACTAATGATCAAAAAGATAAAACAGAGACTATTGAGTCAAAGGTTTCCATCATAGCCGATTACAACAATCACCATATAAATATAAGCTTATTACACAATAAAATCATCAACCCACAACTTACAAAATGATTAAAATCAAAACCCCAAAAGAGACTATTAATAGGGCCCATTTCAGCAAGGTTCTTTCCATCTTGGCACACAATTTTCAATAGTAATGATTGGTGTATGAACACTCAATCATTTCTCTCCTTCCATAAACACCAACATATTACTAGAGGGAGCATTTCCAAAGCACCTTTCCTAAATCGGGTGGGAGGGGGTAACCCAACTCATTCCAAACAATTTTTGAGCATAGAACCCTAAGCTATAATAGAACCTGCAATTTACTAGGGTATGACAACATAAATTGATAATGACCATACCTTTCCTTCTCAGCACATCAACGATAAGGACTTTAGATTGAATTCAAATTCCTAAAGCTCTGCTTTGACATAATTGAATTCAAATAAGACTTTAGATTGAGGATGGTTGATGGAATAGCTAAGAGTAAACTCTAATTATCCCCGGAACTAAGAAAACTGATAATAGCCTCATTCAGTTTTGCTTAGTGGGAGCCTTGTGCACTAGGCTGTTCTTGTTTGCTAAATCTTTGTTTTAGTTCGATTTGTTTGCATTCACGGGTAGAGCTGGAACTCTAACTAACAAATAGCATTGTTAATTGTCAAAATGAGTAAAAACCAATGATAAGAAGTTTGAAAAGGAGCCAAGCAATGTTTGATGTGAACTTGGGTATTTTTTGTCATCAAGGAATTAATGATGATGCTGCATAAAAGGAATAAAATTTGAAGGAAATAAGAAAAGAGGATTTTAATTGTGTAAGAAATGTTTAAAAGGGAAAAACATCCGGAGCTATTGGGCTAAAGCTACAAAAAGAAGCTTATTGTAACAGCCATTCAAGTGGCTGAAGCACCTCCATGTCCAGCCCTCCAAGTTTTCATTAAACGATGTTTTTCATTAAAGGGGAGGGATAGCTTCCCTGGATCATAAAGGTATTCCAAAAGTTGAAGACTTGTCCAAACCACAAAAATCTTCACCACTCTGCATGGACCATTCCCAGTTTACTGAAAAGAATAACTAACAAAATACCAATATGAGTGAGATTCCAATTCCCAAGTGACAACATTCTCATGGCCATGGTGTTATACACATCAAAGATGAATAAACATGCCAGGCAAGTCTCCAATTAATATTGTTATTCTGAAATTTATGACAGGCGGATCACATCCTATAGGAAGCAAAGAAGAACAATATGGTTTTGCTTTAGAGCCATGAACAGAAGAAAGAAGCTCTTTACCTTATTGATCTTGACAAGATTTTTCAGACCTTTGATGAGCTAATTCAAAGAGCTTCTGAGTTGGTTTCTGGAGATACCCAGAATCAGAAAAATGTGGATTTGGCTGTTCCAATTACTAAAATTGAGAGAGATACCATTGCTAGTATTACTGAGGAGAGCTTGGCCAAGAAAAAGCAGGATGAAGGGACAGAATTAAAAAAGGAATCAGATGTGGCCAAGGGTTTAGTCCGTAGCTATTCCTCGAAGGCTGTCCAGCCTGGCCTCGCTTTAGGTCAGATACGATTTTCACCAGTATGCTGGCTCCCAAGCAGATCCTCCATCAATTCAACTGGTGAATCTTCACCAGGAAACAGTGTCTAATATCATGGGCTATACTCTAAATATTATTTTTTTTGAAATAGACTGCAATCTATAATCCACAATTAGGAGTGGATCTGAAGAAAGCTATTCCTATGCCATTTGAGCTTGGCTCACAAAAAGCTCAATTCGGTTTGGTCCAAATTAAGCTTCAAGCCAGACTTAAGCCCAATATAGGCTCAATTGCCAATCAAGCCAAGCTCAAATATTATGAAGCTTGCGAGCCTAATCCGTGCTCATAAGTCATCTATACACCAGAAGAGCTTGATTTTATATTATATATATATATGTGTGTGTGTTTGTGTGTGTGTGTATGTATATATGTATGTATGTATGTATTTTGTGAATTGAATTGAAATATATGCATTCAAAGGATTTCAACAGATTGTTGTTGAACTGTGGATTTCAAACAGGTTATTGTTAGTTTTTAGTAGTTTTTAGTTGAACAGGTTGTTTTTTGTATATTTTATGATTTTAAATGTTAAATAAGCTAGAAAGCTATTCTTGTTAATTTGATGAGAACAAGCAATTTTGATGTGTTTTTGTGGTTTTTAAATGTTAAACATGTAGGGCAAGTATTGAGTTTGAGCTTGAATTCGATCTCAAGCAGGCTTGGTTCACAGTCAAGCTCAAGCAAAGTCGAGCTCGAATATATGAGTTTTTGAGTCGAGCTGAACTCGAGCTATATTTCTAGATCAAGTCAAACACGAGCCTGAACTCAAGCCTTATGCTTTTCTCCAGAGCCAAACTCCAATGGTCTAATATTCATGAGCTTGGCTCGATTCATATCCAACCCTAGCCACAGTAGTTAAACAATGTTATGAAATAGAATAGAAAATGTCCAATGCAGTAGGAGAAACAAACACTAAGCTAGATACAATTACTTACATAGAAAGTTATCTCAACTTTCAGGAGATTTCAATATTCCTCCTGAAGTTTCTATCTAGGCTCCATTACATTGAGGCATTCAGGCAACATTTTAATATGATCCTCTCAGTTGATCATATTGGAGTTTGGTTGATGTTGGAAGATGGAATTCTGAGAAAACACTTCATCCATTATGGATTTATCAAGAATTTATCTGTAAACTTTTGCAGACGAATTCCGAAACCTGGTTACTGAACACATACGCCTTTGAGACAGCGAAGGCATATGTGTATGGATTATTTTGTTTTAAAAAATTTACACATATGCCTTTGCTGAATACATATCCACATATCCACATTAAATTGATTATAAATATACACAAAGCAGATTCTGCTCTAACTAAAATCTGCTTTGAAAAATTAAAATGCTTGAAGAGGGAAATGGCTTTCTAATTCGCCCAGCATTCTTTTTCTTCTGATGAATTCTGATCAGTTAGCTCAGCATGAATCTGCAGAAATTAACTTAGCAATATTTTTAATACTGCTAGTAAAATATAATAACGGACAATGAATAATATCAGGGTCTTCCGGTCCTGAGCCAAATGCATAGGAACAAGTTTTTCCTAGCATTCTATTCACAAGTTTCTACCAAGTATCCAATTTAAACAGTATCTCCAGATGCCTTTTCTTTTTCTACTGCCTGCATATTGATGGTTTTCTTACTATTGCTAACAGATGCCATATGTAGAATAAGGTGATTGATTTAGGACAAAGTGGGCCTCACCTTTATTTCTAATTAAAATAATGATAACAGAGGAGGGAGTGTTTAATGATAAGCTGTTCACGGTTTCAGTTCTAGAGTTTCAGTTCTGGTTCTGTTTCAAACATATCTTTTTCAACTGTTATCAAAAGCTCCTTAATGATAAGCTGTTCAGGGTCTAATATTAGCAAACCATGCGATTCTCTTATAAGAATTTACTGCAATCACTCTGTTTTAGAGAGAGGAAGAGAGAAGTTTTTTGTACCTATGAAATTGGAAAGTGTTTTTCCCTCATCACCAATTGGTCGGCCTCTTTCATCTAGTTAAACAACAACCTTGTCCTCAACTGGCATATCCCACACCTCTAACATACGTTGGGGACCTCGAGGCTTATATTGAGCTGAAAACATGAAAGATGTGAAAATTGTATATGGGTTATAATAACTCAATAAACAAACTAAGGATTTTTATGTCAAATTAGCGTATGCAAAATTATTAAATACCTTTAGTTGGCTGCTTTTTTGAGTATGCATCCACTGGTGCACTACCCTGGGTAGTTTGGCCCTCATTGTTGGGCTCAGCCTGGGTAGTTTGCCCCTCATTATTGGACTCACCCCCTTGTGGCTGAGCTTCATCTCTTCCATGGGAACTCAATGAAACAATGTTCAGTCCCTTGCGTTTCCCCATATTAACCTGTAAGGTGTAATTGAGAAGGATAACTTATGATTAGTGTTTGTTTGATTTGAAATAAAAGATAGGTAAACTTATACAGATCAAGAACACAAAATCAAAATATATAATGAAAGCTCTAGAAAATAAATCTGAACTCACGGTCTTATAATGCAAATCACACTTGTCCCTAATAAAACCTGATTTAATGAATATAAAATCTGAATCCCCTAATACAATCTGAATCCCCATTAAGAGTTTCAGAACCTATTGAAGAGGCATGCTTATTATAACTAAGTTGTTAAACAAGATAATCTGAACAAGGAAATCGCATGGTATGAAGAGTAACATGTTTCCTATGTGTATTAATAAATGTCATAAAGAACAATCTGATGCAAACTGATGGGTCTAGAAGAGCTAGCTGAAATCAGAAAGGACATGGCATTAATTGAGGCAGTGAGAAATAATCAAAGGACATATTGTTCAATAGAAAATGACATTTGCTAGAGTGAAATGGAAAAATAGGCTTTGTTTTTCCAATCTATAGTTGGGATACGGATCTATAGAGTTAAATTGAGTAATTGCTTGAGTATTATATGCCATCTTTTAGAAAAAAAGGTTCAAATATCTTTATAGGTTATCTCTGAATCCCAGTTAACCTCCCCTCCCTGAAAGTAAAAGTTAGTATCTTTCCAATTACCAATGAATATTATCTTCCAATTGTTTAATTACAAACTTTGTTCTGAGATAAGTCACTTGTACTGAAATACTGTATAATCAATATTTTGTTTCATCAGGTTATCAAATATTCTTCACCAACTTCTGCTGGAGCAGAGTGCATTGATGCTGATTAATTTAGGAACCATGATGTGGCATAAATTCCAGTGGCTTTACCAAGGGCTGTCAATGGATTGGATAGTAATTAGGATATTATCTGCTTAGCAAGATATGGGCCTTTACATCTGTTTTATGAATTGGATCAAAGCTGGATCCACTCTGATTGAAATGATAGAGTTCAGAACTTACAAAACTTCAATAAGACTTGTCAATACATAATTATTAGTACAGTTGGTTCAAGTGTTGTGTTTTTAACCAAGGAGTAAGTTAGGATTTGTTTGGAAGTCCTTTTTAGTTGATTTTATTAAGAATTACAATATTTAAATCCTATTTAAAATCTGATTAGTCAAATTCAAATCAAATATTGATGCAGGAGCAACCAAAAGAAGCTATAACTGCTATGTATTGAATCATATTACATAAGTATCCAAGGAATGCTACACTGGTGCACCAAATCATAATTATGGTGGTCACGGGAAAATGCAAAAAGTTTCCTTAAGAATCTTCTAGGTTCCTTAGTTAGCAAGAAATAGTTATAATCATTAATTGTGAAGGTTTCCATGGAAAACTTCTAGGGTCCTTGGGAGAAGGAGAGGGGATTTTGGCTCTCTATACCCAAGGGGAAGGGCTTGTAAAGCATGGCTTGTTTGAGTGAATTTCAATTTACCCATAGGGCTTATTTACATGGCTTTGTATAGCGAATTTCAATTTATGTTTAATTGCATTTGAGCTCTGCACATATCCCTCTGTTGTCTAACTTTGGTCTTTACACAACCATAGATTTAGGTTGAGTTGTCTCTTAGTACTTGTATTTTTCCTTCTTTTTTTCTCCTTGTGTCATCTTAGTGCCATTGTGTTTCCCATCACCTATTGTAGTACTCAAATCACCATTGTCAGAGATGGATCAGTCAGATTGTTCAGACTGGGAACCAGTAGCCAAAATGGTTCTTAGAAATATTTGACTTGGCCAAATTTCCCAAATACATGCCAGTAGGTGTTATACATATATTGCTTTAAGCTTATTTTGGTGCAAAATAGCTTTAAAAGATAATCTAGAACCATTTACTATTTTTCTTTGTACATTTGTGGTCTTTTTATGGTTTTGAGGGAATTGAGCAGTTGACCAGACAATCTAACTGTTCAACCTGTGACCCAGTGGCTGAAACAGTTATGCCCAATCTGAGTTTGGAAAATGGTATCACTTGGACTTTAAATGGTCATCCAATTAAGCAGATTATATATATAGACAGGAGCTTTTAGGGATCAAGATCCTACATTGAAGAGTCCAACTGAGAAAAGCTATGGGACATTGATCATGTGATGACAACCACATGCTCTTAGTATATTCTTCTTGAGAAGATGAAAGAATATGATCTATTTTCAGGAAAAAGAACGCTACAATTACTTATTAAACACTAACTGATCACAGGATCTTTGAATTGGACATTGCTAGGACCCATTAACTGATGTATCTTCACATCCTTCACATGAGTTGCATGTTGAGATATTGTCTTAAGAATAGAAATTAGAGCTTTGACTCCTAGATTCAAGTTTATCCTCAACCTACCCTTATTTCCTGCATTATCTCCTGAACATGCTTTGATGTACCACTGTTATCAAGCAAAGGAACTAAAGCCCTTATCCCAATGAGTGAGGCAGATAATAACATTCAAGAGCCATTCATTGATAATGAAAACATAGATGCATACCCCTGCACATCAAGGCGAGAGGAGATAGGTCCCTTGGGTTGAGTGAGCTTACTAGAATTAGGAACAAGATTTAGAAATGAAAAGCTAAGGCCGACAAGAGATAGCTAAGATGGAGTTACAAACCAAACCCGACACATGCAACTCCATAAACTCAAAGTTTAAAAGCCAATCACCTAAGAAAGAAGATAACAGAAATGAACTGTCAATATTTACTTGGGTTAAAATTTTCTTTTTATTGGATGTTTTAATTGTTCCCTATCATGCATAATACAATATTTACCTGATTTGTTATCCAATCTATCTTTATTCTACAGGATGGCTCCAGAAGTGCTGAAGCCAAGAAGTGGGTAAGTTTTTCTGCAATCTACTTGATGATATTCTCCCATAAAGGAGTAGTTTCCTCTGTTATTTCTAAGGCTCTGTAAGCATTGCTCAATTCATGGCAATAATGGATTTGATTTTGCTTAAAACTACCAAATTGCTTGAAATTGCACATCATAAAAATGAATAATTGTAGATTCAATGTTTATGTTCTTACTCCCTCAAGCTGCAAATAATTTATGTTTGATTTAATTCTAATCCCATTAGAAACAGTCAAACACCAAATTGCAATTCGAGAAGTATGAGTATCGTCAAACAACAACTACAAGTGCTAATTACAAACCAAAACACTTTGATAGTGAATTCAAGTACAAGGAATCCTAAATCATGGTAGTGAAAACATTTAATGGAATGTGACATTATTAAAAGAAATTCTCTTCACCATCATCCTTTGTCTCATTCCCTTCATCTAATTCATCTTCTGCATTTTGTGTGATGCATAGTTCATCATCATCATCATCATCATCATCATTATCATCAACTTTCATCCTAATCCATTCATTTTGATTATGAGTAACATTAAATGTGTCTTTTGCAACTTGTTCAACTAGATGCTCTTTGTTAACACATAACTCACCACCCATATCATACATATCCCTAACTTTATCCTGCATGACGACAAACCAATCCTTGTAACTCTCATCTTCAACATAAAACACCTTTATCACTTGTGATGCCAACACAAAAGGATCATCAGTGATATCATTACCCATGTGTTTTAATTGATTGAAATTCACATGTGAATCCAAAACTATCTTTCGTGCAATCTCTATTGATATCATCACAATCATGTTTAAATAGCACATCCTTATATCTACTATAATAATCCAATTGAATAATGTTTGTCAATGTACCATAGTAATTGATTTCACCCTCAATAAGTCACCTGCCTTGTGCACTAGCACAGCTCATAGTCTTAACAGTCACAAAAATCCCACTATTTTGGATTTTTAAGAATCTCTCACATTGTTTAGTGTGAAATCTGAAACTATTAATTATATAGCTAGAGTATCTTCTTGCCACTTCAGCTGGACCATGAGCTAACCATTTAATTTCATCAGTAACTTGTTCATCCATCCGTGCAAGCTAGTACATTTTATAAATGATTAATGTATTTACCTAAAGTGTAATAACTAAGTAGGAAAACGGATCGTCTAAAATTATGCTTAGCCTCTCATGAAAAGATTGACTTTGAATCTTCTTGATTTCATATTGTGATAGGTGACGTCCACGAGTTTGTATCTTAATAACTGAAGAATGTTGTCTACATTTAAAATGCCATCAAAGAAAGTAAACCCAAAGATTATATATACCCCTATGCAACAACAAGAAAGAAAAAAATTGAGAATTATACTTACTCTCGAAATGGGGTAATTGCGTCATAGTTGAAAAGCACATATCAATGTTCTTGTATCAATGTTTTCTTGTCAAAGACAACACATTGCACCCTTTTTTGCTTTTTTACATTAAACCCATGTCGCCCCTTTTGACCTAGTGGTCTTCTAGGAGTATGTAAGAGAGATGTCCCTGTTTCTAAATAACAATTGGGTTCATCTTTTCATCTATGTCGGTTAAACCTAGTCTAAACTCCCAATAGGTATTTTGAACAAAAGTCCAAGCACTCATGTGCCAAATACCCCTATGTGATTGAACCCTCTGGATATGCTCTATTATGCATAAAGGATTTAAGTGTAAGAAGGTAATTATATGTACACAAGTTGAAAAAACAATTATACGTAATTCAAAATTTTAAACATTATAAGGTATAACTGGAATTATAAGAAGAATTAAGATATACCTCTCAATAGGATACATCCATTAGTAATGTACTGCACTACCAACTATAGCCTCACAAGCTAAATGAATTACCAAAAGTACCATAGTAGTGAAAAAAGATAAAGGGAAAATTTTCTCAATTTGGCAAAGTGTGACAGCAACCCGAGATTCAAGACGCTTAAGATCATGTAAATTAAGAACCTTGGAACAGATTTCCTTGAAATAGCGACATAAATCAATTAATACTGAACTTACTTTATTAGGCAAAGACCCCTTTATGACCATAGGAAGAAGCTCTTGCATTAAAACATGGTAGTCATAACTTTTGAGGCCTATGATCTTGCGTTGTTTGAGTTGCACACAACGTGAGATATTATAAGAATATTCATTTAGCCAGACACCTCGGTTTACATCAGCTTAGGGATAAATTTACAATGTTGTCCTCAGCCCATTCTAGGCATCAATAATTGGCTCCGTCTATGGGAACGATTGCCAAGACTTACCCCAATCTACAACTAAGCTTCCAACAAAATGGCTAGAAACAACCGAATTACCTAGAACTTGGTCACAAGGGACCAACTCCAAGCAGTCCTCGACGACCTCTCGCAAAGACTGGACAAGGTGGGAGGACCAGTAGGAGGCTACTCGTAGGGTAGCCGCCCTGTTGGAAGCCTAGAATACCGCTGTGGACACTCTTTACAAGCCCTACCGGCTCAGCGCCCTATCGGACCTACCTGAGCCAATCCCTCAGGGTTCGACAGAAGCAACAGAAGTGTAAGTCAGCTGCCGAGGACCCTCCAACCTCTCAGCCGAAGAGAGAACGAATCAGCACAATCTCACGACCACCGCTGAAGCCAAGGACACTGCCGCCAACAAGAAATCCCTCAAGATGAAGGCAGGCAATCACGCCACCACAGACCCCCTTCGAGGGCCAACGATTGATGCCTCGCCTCTCCCCCTCCTCAGATCTCCAAGAATTCCTCGAGGACCAACGGGCCAAAATGAACTAAGGCATGACCGGCTCATCCCACTTCCAATGAGACCTGGATGAGGCCAAGGTGCTTGTTGGCCAGAAGATCGCCAACCTGCAGGCACAGCTCAGCGTGTTGAAAGACGAAATTCGACAAGTAAAAGAGAGCCGAGGTGACACCTCGGCAAGTTAGAGCCCCTCCACCAAGATGGACGCCTTCACCGCCACCAGCACCTCAAATCCCCTTACACATCACTTCAAAGCTCCCACATTGGAGACTTACGATGGCACCTCGGACACAGAGGAATACCTAGAGAGCTTTCGAGCACTCATGCTCTTTTACGGATATTCCGACGCCTTGACATGCCGAGCATTCCAAGCGACCTTCAAGGGGGCAGCTCATCGATGGTTCTCCAGGCTCCTGCCTTGCTCCATTAGATTAGGAACAATTCACCAATCTTTTCCTCTTCCACTTCATCAGCAGTCGACGATGCCAGAAGAGTGTCATCTCACTTATGTTTGTCTAACAGAGACACGACGAGAGCCTGTGGTCCTACATCGACCACTTCAAGAAAGAAGTCAAGGTCCGCGACCTCAACCCCATGGTCTTCATGCACGAAGGAATCTAGGGCCTCCTCCCCGAGTCAGCCCTTAAGTGCTCTGTCACCAAGACACTGCCCAAAACCAAGGCAGAATTTCTGATAAAGGCACAAAAGTACATTTTCATCGAGAAGCCTCGGCTGACGAGCACCAAGGAAGAGAAGCTGACCACGACCATGGAGACACCGAGAAGAAGAGGAAGAACAGAGATAGCCGCGACAATGACAGGAAGCCATCGACCCCGACCTACGACTAGTACACACCACTCAACTCCACTTGAGCACATATCCTCATGTAGGTAGGAGAGGAGCAGTATATGAAGTGGCCTGGTAAGAGGAGGAGGAACCCCAAGAGGGGTGACCCAAGAACATACTGCACATATCACCGCGGCGTCGGCCATGACACCAAAGACTATTATGAGCTCCATCACCTCGCCCATCGCGAATATCTAAACTAGTACGTTGACAACGGCCTCATCACCTCGCCCCAGCAATAGCGTTTGTAATCAGTCATCATCAAGAGCTCGACCTCAGGCATACCTGCATGACCGACCATAAGAGCTCAGCCTCGGGAATACCTGCAGGCCTAACCATGTAATCAATTTTTGAATTAAAGCAAGTTTCTCTCACCTCACCTCAAACCTTCAGCGTATACGTTCTCGTCTCGATCGAGCGACCTGCCGCAAACTACAACCTTCACCAAGGTTACATGGTCAGGACCTCGACCAAGGGACACGGCCCTCTGAGATCATACGCTTAGTCACCAGGTCTCCCTTAGTTGATCGGCTAGCCGCGGCCTACAACCTTCACCAATGTTACACGCTCGGACTGGACATCGACCCAAGGAATATGACCCTTGGAGGTTACACGCCTACTTGCCCCTTTTTGACAGGGGATCTAATGGATCTTGGCCACGACTGACAGGGCGGCCCTTGATATTGACCTCAGCCTTGGAAGACCCTCCCAACGAGCGAATCCCTATCTAGGATAGAGAGTCGGCATTGGCCCTCCACTTAGCACAAATCATGGCAGAATAAACATGCTGAAGGAAACAATGCCACCTTGCTAAGACCAAGGCGCTCTACGGCACTGATCAGGCTCCATACAGCCTCGACCATGCACGGGTCCATGCCTGCACCTCCCTTTCCTTCTTGCTAAGGAAAGGGGCCTAGTGTCCTCAGTAATGAAGCTCGACCTCGGCCTGACCCACCTAGGTGCTTGGGCAGATGGCTTATTAAGCGATGGATTTTTGCAACTTGTGACCTCTTGGAAGGGGGCACCATCCTACATAGAAGAAATGCAATTGCAAAAATGCACAAGACACGCAAAAATCATATTCCAGGCTGGGCAACTCAGAATAGGCTTCAGACCTCGACGACCTCTTCAGCTACCACAGGCTCCTCCTCGGCAAACAGACCCTCAGATGGCCACACTTCCTTGGCAGGCAGGAACACTTCGGTGTTTGATGAAGACAACTGAGACCTTAAATGTGTCTCTTCCTCGGTCACTCGCTAATGACTCTTTTGGCTCACCTCGCTTCACCACTTCATACATCGACCGCACCTCGGCAGCCCTCTTGTCTCACCTCTTGGTGGCCAAGTGCCCCTCCTCACCAAAGACTTCAACTCCTTGGCTCAGGGCATCGTTACCTCAGACACCTGCAGCTTCTCGTCTTCTGCCCTCCTTGCGCAAAAGCCGTAAGCTAACGACATGATAAGTAACCCACAATAGAAGCACAATCGTCAACAAAAGAATCCTCCAAGTAACAAAGCAAGTACTCATGTAGGCCACCCTTATGGGCAGCCTGGCTGAGGTACCCTCCTGGCCGAGGTGTCAACCTGGCTGAGGTGCTCTCTTCACACATGTCTGCCGAACGGGCCCTTGCCCAACACCCTCTACAGCAACTTGGCCTTCTCGAGCAACAAAGCCCTGGTGTTCACCGACATCCTTACGCAAGCACAAGCTAATCAATGCTTACCAATGAGAAAGTGAGTTGACGCGTCGGGCTGATATAAGAATCCTGTTACCATGGTGAGCGAAGCTAAGGACAGCCCGCATCAAAGCTTCCTCTGTCACTAAGGGCTTAGCTCGGCTCCCCACCAAATTGACCTAAACGACCAGCCCTCTACACCAGATGCAAAGGGATGCCACCTCCATCTCATGCATGATTGCAAACCGACGCCCACCTCGGGCACAGTCCGAATCTTCAACGTCGAGACCCATCACACGTGCAGACAATACCCAACGTAGCAACTCATCTCGTGTGTGGCCATGGTATGCCCACTCATCATCTATACCTAGCACAGTGGTGACCGGCCAAAAGCCAGTGCCTAGGCTACGTACGAACTAATCAGCTCATCTGAAGCACACGACTAAGGGGCACACACACCTCGTAGCCGTGCAAAACATGGTATTGTGCTCTCTAAGACCGAGGCCAACGCCTCCATGCTCTTCAGCTCTCCACAACCCTCTCAAGAGGCGGAACCAACACAATAGCTAATGGAAGCCCCTCAAAGCCAAGGACGATGTCAACACGCTCATAGGCCAAACTACCTCCAATGAGGCCTCGGCTGGAGCCGACGTTTCCACGCTCCCAAGCTGGGCTATCCTCAACAACTCCAAAATCAAGGTCAGCACCTCCATGCCCTATGGCATCTTTCTCCAAATCAGCCACAACTGAGGTCTTCATCATAGAAGGCCACTCAACACCTCCCAGCAAGAATGACACTCTCTTCAGTTGAAGACGAGGCCCTCAGCTAAGACCTCCACCGTAGGCGAATGGCACATCGACATGTGGATGAGGGTGGAGTTAATCAGCGCGTTCGGTAGGGCAGATATCAGTGCTCAACTCGGGGCCAATGGCACGACCACATGCGGCGACCTCAGATGGCCACTCACTTGGGACCAGATCGCATCCTCACTGTCCGCACCCGTCCACCTCTAGGCGACCTCAAGTATAAATAGGGCATGCCTCCCCTAAGGCAAGGGGCTAGCTACTCACTCATCACTCCAAGCTCTTTAGTTTACTGGCAACCTCATCTGAGCCACTTGGATTTCGTCTGCCCTTTTTTCTATGCCCTCACTAACTTGACCATCGGAGTCCCCACCTCGGGCTAGCACCCCGGGGCCTCTGACATCCTCCTCCTCGCTGGTTCGACAGGCTAGTCCTCGATCACTCCAAATACCTCGGACCTCGAACGCTCCAGATACCTCAAACCTCAGATCTCGCAGACACCTCGGCTTAAAGGTAAATTTATAATGTTGTCCTCAGCCCATTCTGAGCATCAACAGAGAGAAACCGAATTGGGAGCATAGGGTGGAATTGACACTTGGGATTGCAAGGAGCCTGTTATATCCACATGAAGAGTGTGAGACCAAGATCATCCACTATGACACAAAGCCCTAGGTCTTTCTTTTTTCTTTCCTTGTTAGTTTTGGGTTCTGGTGTTCGACAATTTGGATGTTCAGAAAAGTTGGGGCCTTTGGTTTTGATATTATCTTTAATCGATCGATTATTGCTTGCACATCTCTTGATTTTATGTTTAATCGATCGATTACTGTTTGCACATCCTTGCACTAATCATGTTAGTTTTTTGTTGTCATTTTGTATATCTCTGAAGGCATTCATTTCTTCTATATGGACAGTAGGTAATGGGTTTACACTTCTAACATACTCTTTCTCCTGAGCGGTACCAACACGGGGTAATGTTCTTGTCAAGTGAAACTCACGTCTGTTGGTCTTATAATAAAAAAAAAATTATGCTTTTAACTTTGATTTCTGTATGAAAGGTGGTGCTAATTTTGGGTTTCAAAATTTATAAATTTAGAGTGTGAGGTCACGTTGCGGCTTAATGGAATTCAATCTTTCCACTTCTTGAATATATATTTTGAATTAGTAAATGACCATGCATTGTTCTGATAAGGTGGTGCCATTGGAAACATTCTTTTCTAAAACTACATTCATGTCTTCGTATTTAGGGGTGAGCATTTGATTTATTCGGTTAAAAAACGAATCAAATAAACCGAAATAAAGAAAACCAAACCGAAATCAAAATTTTTGGTTCAGTTATTTCAATTACAAACGGAATTTAATTAATATATATAATATTATATTTTATAACCTATAATATATATATATATATATGTGTCTTATAATGTATATTATGAAATTGAATACATTATATAATATATTAATATATAAATATATAGCATATTATATATTAATGGCTTCCTCTGCGAAGAATGGCCGAGAAGAAAGACTTTCGGAATCAAAATTAGATTCTCTCTCTTTTCACTGGAATGCAAGGCGTGAAGGAGTAGAACAATGCGGGCTTCCCTCGCTGTGGCATTTTTCCAATATGCCCATTGGAATAAAATAGGGATGGATCGGTTCAAAGTTACAAACAAAAGAAAGACTGCTGCCCAATATGCGTATATAAATGTTTTGGTTTTCTCTGTGTCTATCTTTTCGAAACTATCACCTTAGTATTTTCTTTAAAGGTCAATGTTTTTGAATCGTCATTGTTTCAGATGGTCGGACTGTTTGGACCGGAAATTGTTTAGACGATCGGTTCCGTTTTACTCAACCCTGTATTTGATAAAAAACTGTTGAATTAGTCAATGAATCGTTAATCCAGATGGTTTGACTGTTAAACCATTTTATCCGAAGAACAGTTTGCAATAGAGTTTTAAAAACTGAGAAAGAGAAATCTCATATTTTCGCAAATCCGTCTTTCTCGTGCGAAAAGGTGAGAGAGATATGAGATGTGTGAGATAGATTTGTGCGAAACGGTGAGAAAGATTGAGATATGAGATTGACAAATCTCAAATCTACCACCATCACTGCTGCTGTTGCCACTATAGTTCGCCATCGCCATCGCCGTTGTCAACACTGTTACCGCTGTAAGTCACCGTTGCAAGCCTACAAGTCCTCTTCTTCTAAACTCTTTTCGTTTAGCCAACAATTTTCTCAAATCTCTCTCATTCTAAGTTTCAACTTTCAACCCTTATCTTCTCTTATATAGATAGTATGCATCTTATCATCACACCGTTATCCAGATCATTTAGTCTTTTTGATTATTCCTTTAGCCTCAATTGTTTTATCCATTTAAACAATTTATCACCTTGAGTCTACCATCATTCTGTCCTTTCCCTCTTACGCCGCCAAACCCGAATTCCCGATTTATTGTGGACCCTGTCTCTTTCCCTCTTAAGGGTGGGCTCTTAGCCCAGTTTGGGTCAGAGGTCCCCTTGAGTACAATTTGGGCCTGGCTCAAACAAGTGAGTGCAGGCTATTTTTCACAATTTAAAGATTCGGGGTTGTCCCAAAGCCTCTTTCAAGCTTGGGCGGTGTAGAATTTCTTGTGGGCATAGTTCTTGCAAGGATCTGGTGTTCACAATGGATAAGTCTTCTGGAGAAGCTTGGTAGAATCTTTTGTCCACTAAACCACTGGTTTTAGCTTCTTCAGATGTCAGAGGAGGTGGGGGTGCTAGCCCCCAAGCAGAAGGTAATGCCGTTGTGGATTTGACTACTTTGGAGCCAAACTCTCCCCAGCCAAAGAATGTAGAAGTTTCAAATTCATTCCCGCTTGAGCAGCAAGTGGAAAGCACAATGAATTTTTGAAAATGGCTGGGGGTTTCTTTCTCAGGAAAGCCAAAATGCTTTTTGAGTTCTACAATGTAGTCGTCAGTCCTAGAGTTTGGGGAACTTTTAGTACGTGAGGTAAGGGTAAAAGGGTAGTGGTGTAAGGTTCTCAATTCTTTATCTAAAGGTTGGGTCTGTTCATTTCTAGTGTTTTCTTGAGTTTTGTTTCTTGTGGGTTTGCTGTTCGGTTTTTCCTTTATGGGGATTTTGGTTTTGTTGTTTTCTAGCCCATTGTTTCTCTTTTGTGGTGTTGAAGCAGGGTTGTGAATTCTTTCTCTCTTCTTATTAATATACATTACTTCTTCTCAGCAAAGTATTAACACATTTCGTTTGAAGGGGAGTGCTAAGATAGTCCCACTTTATATCCATGACTAATTCTACATCTATAAGTACCTCTCTTCTCATCAATAAATCATCCCATTTGTCAATCTTTTATGCTTCTTTTTGTTTTCTCATTATTCTTATTGCATATAGTTTATAGTCCAAGATGAAGATCATTGATACGATAAAATTGGGGTTGCATATTTTTGTTGATCCTATTATATCCAGTAGGTTTACCAATAGCTATTACATTTGCTTATTCCATGAAAAGAATGTTGATTTATGTAGCGATGGTTTGGAAACTCTCAGGCCCCGTTCATTTTTCGGTAAGTTATTTATCCGGGTAAATGTTTTTCAGGAAAGACTTGCTCGAGTAAGTGCATTTACCCATATTCTTTTGTTTCCCATATAAATAAGGCAATGACCATTTTAGTCATAAAAATCCATTATTAAAAGGAGCATTTTTGTCTCATTTAAGTGTTGGCTGTTCTTCCCCCAGGTGGGAAAGTTATTTAGGATATAGGTATCACTTACCCATATAAGTAATACCCAGGAAAATGAAATTTCCCTAATTCCTACATAAATCTGAAAAAAAAAATATGGGATTCTTAATCAATGAAATTCTTAAACAACAAGAAAATAGTGGAAATTATTGAATTTTGAAACTATGCAAAAGAGGAAACATAGAAAAGGTTCATAGGATTCGTATATAAAACAAACACATGTATATAGTGTTTGATGTTGATTTCATAATGGAACATGCATGTCATTATTATTACTCCTGACTTACTAAGAGTAAAAATAACGGAACATGCATGTCATAAGCAAGCTCCCATGCTATGTTTTTGATGTTGATTTCATAATGCTCAGTGTCTTTGAGTGAATTATATCTTTTTTTCCATTAGACAGCAGCCCATTTTGAAATGATGATCACCCCATATGTTTAGTCATCTTAGGTTGACAAATGGCTTATTTTGCATCGATAAAGAGCTCTGCGCCCCTGGCTACTTGCATGGTTACTTTGTGTGTTATCAGCTTTACTTGTCTTGAAAGTTGAATTTCCTTTGCAAATAATTGGAATGGATAGGTGATTGCTTTCTGGCATTTCAGCCCTTGAATAACCATTATTACTTTGGTAAAGGTAGCATCTCAGTCCTTGTTTTGTAAAGCTAGTTTCCTGTGAAGGGTATCTAGCAGAGATTTTTTTTTTTTTTATACTTTGGTAAAGGAGTGTTCGGCATCAAAGGAAGAGGTGGATGTGGTGTGGTGGTGAGTATGGACCATGTGATGCGACTCTGAGTGGTTGGATAAAGGACAAGCTTTACAAAAGGATGGTTGGCTTTTAGTTGGTATCCATGAATTTGATATAAAGGAGTTGTCATGCTCTTATCGTAACATCAAAGGAAGAGGTGGATGTGGTGTGGTGGTGAGTATGGACCATGTGATGCGACTCCTGAGTGGTTGGATAAAGGACAAGCTTTACAAAAGGATGGTTGGCTTTTAGTTGGTATCCATGAATTTCATATAAAGGAGTTGTCATGCTCTTATCGTAAACATAAAGAGGAGTTAGTGCAGTAGGTCACTCCCATCTTTTGMTCTTCCCTGATTGGCTCACAATAGCACATACAAAGAAACTTTAGTGTCCCCTRTCATCCTCCATTATCACTCTGCACTGCTGCAACTTAGTGCTTTCCGATGCCAACATTATCTCCATCTCAGGACATTTAGCTAATTAGCCCAACAAACAATAAAAGCATTTCACCCCAATAAACAAGATAAACTCTGGAAATTTTGCACTCTATAAATTTGCATTTGTACTCCTTCCAAACTGTGTCTCAAGTTCGATGGATTTAAAGAAAAGCATAACATAACTTCTTTAGTTCAATTGATCGTAAGGGAGAGGGAAAGAATAGGTTACAAAATTTAGGTGAATTCCTTGATAATTTTTTCTCAACTTTCTATTTATCTCTTATATTCTATCAAACTAAATAGGAGATAGGATTAATGGTTGTTCAGCAGGTTGTGAAACCATTAATAAGGCTCCAAACTGATCATAAAATACATAAAACCCACAATCATTCAACCCCTCACTGTGTATAATATGTGTTCATATTCTTACTATATAAAACAGAAAGCAAGAAAAAAAAGGCAGGCCATGCACACACACACCAAAGATGATCATTTGAAGACGAGACATGCCCAGCATTAGTCAACCAATCTGCAGCACAATTTGTATCTCTGAAAACATGCGAGTATTGGACTCTAAGACACCTGCTACTGCATATGCTGTAGTATTCTTGGATTAGACTAGATTTGAATCTCCCTCAATGACAATGTTCTTTACTTAGAAACCTGAAGCTAAAGAATGAGATGCAACGGCCGCTAAAGAAGCCCGTGGCTGCCGCTAAAAACAACTTTTAGCGGCAGCCAGATGAGCATTAGCGGCAGTCAACTGCCGCTAAAAAACAACCATTAGTGGCAATCGAGTGAGCATTAGCAGCAGTCGTGACTTGTCTCAGTTGTTGGATAGACCTGTTGAGGATTATCCTGCCAAGACTGACACTAATGTGCTGTTAAGTTAGTTGGGGTGGCTTGTCTCAGCTGTTAGGGTGAGACCCGAAACACATATAGTATGGTTTTGCTTGAAACTATGAATTGGGACCATTTTCTAGTTATTCCCTGGACCTTAGAGACTGGTGGGCAAAACTGAAAAAATACACCTAACCCCTAGACTCGATTATGGTACTGCACTAGGTGTTGGATTGGACTATCTTTGATATGCCTATCAGTGAGATCCTTAGCAGGGGTCAAAACCTGGGTATGTTGGGGCAGTCTGAGAATTCACCTAAGTAGGTGATCATGGTGACAGAATCGGCCCCTTTGTCGGACAAAGTGAATGATCAGGGACAACATTCTCTCTTATGGAAACCAAAACTGTCGGCAATTGATTTCAAACTTGTTTGAGATTTGAGAGTGTCAAGTCTAGGCTTGTTGCAGATTTGGCAAACAATGGTTGGATATCCATTGCCTTTGCCTCCATTAGTGCTATTGAAATGTCCATTTGGATGTCCATGCCCTCTCTCGTGGCCACACCCATTATTGTTGGGAATGAAGTTTCTAGGTTGAGATAGAACAATGGGAGAGAGAGAGAAGGTTGAGTTTAAGATAATACTAAATGCCTTGATAAATTATATTGGGTTCAGGAGGACTTATGTACAAGACTGTTAGTTAGGATAGAGATCATAAGACTATCATGTGAGATGGAGTTGGATAGAGTCCTAGATAAACAATACAATTAGAGGATAATCCTTATCATACAAAGTTCCTACGTGCATGGCTGATAGCCGATGCATGAGTTTGCATGAGTCACATTACGTGAAACACGAACATGACTCTAACAGGTTGTTATTGAGAGTTAGAGGGCTTATTCTTAAAGGTACCATATTTACCGTGGGTGAGGAGATATCAGTAGCAATAGTATTATGTTCTAGCCACGTTTTATGATTTAATAACAGTCCTAGCACATCATCAATATCAAGGTCTTCAATATCATACCGGTTTGTAATGGTTGTCATAGCAAAGTCATACTCTGGTCCTAGACCATCCCAAATGTAAAGGACTAGATCACTGTTTGAAATTGTTTTAGCACCTATTGATAGATTATTAGTTATACTCCTAGCATTTCGAACATATTCAAAAACATTCAGGGTGCCTTTCTTCAAACTCTACAATTGCCTCTTAAGTTAAAGTGTTCTCGGTCAAGAATAATTAGCAAAGGATTTAGAAAGAGCATTCCATACCGCATGAGATGAGTGCGGACCTACCACCAACCACCTATGTGAGAACACCCTCTACCAATGATACAAAAAGCCAACTGAAGACCAATTGATCCTTCTCGAACCAGTCACTATAGACAGGATTGAAGATCTTCTGGCTAAGATTAGTAGGATCTGGAATTTCCTTGGGTGGTGCAATAATTAAACCATCTAAAACCCATCAAGATCTGGGAAGCTGAGGTCGAATCAGTTGCCATGGAGAGTTTGGCTTTGATACCAATTTAAGAATATAGATAAGTGGGGAACTGAAAAACAATTGGTTGGGTCCATCCGAACTCAATCTATTTATAATAAAAGAGCCCAATACATTTACACTTACACTAAGGGGGTGTTCTTTTTTCTGGATTTTGAGGGGGGAAAGTTGGTCAATGGGATTTTGGTTCCCATTGACCAAGAATCCCATGTCCATTTTTCAGATTTATGTGGGGATCAAGGAAAGTTTATTTTCCTGTGTATCACTTGCCCGGGGGAAAGTTTATTTTTCCTACCTAGGGGAAAAGTTGCTAACACTTGAATGGGACAAAAATGCCCCTTTTAATAATGAATTTTTAAGGCTAAAATGGTCATTACCTTTTTTTACCTAGGAAATAAGAGAGCATGGGTAAATGCACTTACTTGGGTGTATTTCCCAAGAAAAACTTACCCAAGTAATTGCATTTACCCAGGTAAATAACTTACCGAAAAGCGAACCGGGCCTAAGTGGTAAAGATGACAAGGACAACAAGATAATAATACATAAAGTTATAGAGAAACAGAAGTGATACAAAGAGTTCAAAACGTAAACAAACTCAATACTTCAAAATGTCATCCATGAAAGCATGCTTCAATAAGTTAACTATTTATTTGCATTGAGAAAGTAGTAAGCCATCATCAATGCGTATAACTTCTAACACCTAGGAAGAAGTAATGTAAAGGTCCAAGGTCCTTGATAACAAAGGCTTCAGTTAAGTGTTGGATAAGAGACGTAACTAAAGAAGAGTGGAAGCCTATGATAATGATATCATCAACGTAAGAAAAGAGAGTCTCAGCTTGTGCACTTAATGAATTAATAGAAAGGAGTCAATCTTAGAGTAGAACCCAACTTATGATACCGTGCTTAATTAAGCCCATAGAGGGGATTCCAACGATGGAAAACATAGTATGGGTCATATGGGTGCATAAAACCAAGTGGTTGCCTCACATAATAACCCAAAGTAAGCATGATGTTGAACGAAACTCTGGTTTGTTAGATGTGTATTGTCGAAGTAATAGGAAGCATAATCACCCAAATGTCCTGAGAATCGAGAATTTAGGTGATGAGCCATAGAGAATAAACCATGGCGGTTGCATATTGAGAACCAGAGTAGTTAGTCGGTTGGCAAGGACAACTGTAGTATGGAAAGCCTCCCACCAAAACTCAGAGGGAAGAGAGGAGAGATACAATAATGTGAGACCTTCCATCACTTGACGATGGTGCCTCTCAATTACGCCATTTTGTTCTTGCGTACGTGGGAAAGATACGCGATTTTGAATACCACATTAAGAGAGTATGGTTTAGCTTTTTATATTCACCCCCATCGCTAGATTGCAAACATTTAATAGTAGTGTGTAATTGATTTTTCAACAAGTTGCTTGAAATTAATAAAAATTTAAAGAGAATCGAACTTGTTGAACATGGGAAATATCGATTGAAACTTGATGAGAACATCAATAAAAATAATATAGTATTTAAAAGCATTGATAATGGTTATAGGTGTCAGTCCCATATGTTGAAGTAAGTAATTCAAGTATGACTGCTAAAAGAAAGAAGAATTAGCATTGAACAATTATTTTTGAGACTTGTCTAGGGGACATATATCATAGAAGGAGGGTCTATCATGACATTTATTCATGCTTGTGTGTGCACTAAGGAGAGCTGCAACATGTGCTTGTGGTTGAGAATTAATTGTGTTGAACTATTGGAGATGGGAACCTATAACTTGTAGATACCATCCTTACTCATGCCCCATTTTTAGTAAATTTTTGTACAAAGAACATGTTCTTCCAAATATATGTCTTGTAAATGGAAGGAGCAATTAAAGAAAATAAATAGGTGCTAGTATGTAGAATGTTCAAACTTGTACCATCTCCAATTTTGATTTGCTCAGGCTCTGTGACGCAGCGTGGAAGCAATGAGAACCGGAGCTGGCTATGCAAGCATCGGGGATCGCTAGCTTCTAGCGAAGAACACCAAATTCTCTAGGAGAGAGAAAAGGTGGCGAAAATAGGAAGAAGAGAACTCGAAGAAATTCTGAAAATATGAAGTATGAATTGATTCTTAATTTTGGGAAAATAGCAGTATTTATAATACATTTGGAAATTGTAAAATAAACTAGGAAACAACAACTAGGATAGATCCAAATATCTAATCTGATAGGATCGAACTCTCTTTGGTTTGATCTCCATCGTCCGATCTCCCTAGATGCATGAATCTTGGATTATCTTGCTACTCTTGATGCTTCTTGGAGTCTTTCTTGATAATGTTGGAAGAGTCTTGTTTTATCTTGCTAATCTTT
>NW_010729187.1:1939494-1967028 GCF_000365185.1 Nelumbo nucifera
CACAGAACCCACCATGTTCTGCTTCGTGAGAAGCTTTACAATAGTTCCGAGAGGCATCGCCAGGAGGTTGAAGAGGAAATCTACCAAGTCCTTCCCTACTTCAGCAAATAGGACTTTGTTAGCATTCGTGTCTATCAGAAGTTTCAAACTCAAATTGGTCATGGCGTAGGCTACTGGGACCGTGGGACGAGAAACAATGATGGTTCCAAAGAAAGGCCAACGATCTACCAGCGGCTTCAAAGTTCAAATGGCTTGTTTTTGAAGGTAGGGAGTTTTATCGACGGACTGACACTGATAAGCCATTTGATCTCAGTGTACAACTTCAAGGCGTATGAGATCATTGCGGGACTGTATTAAATGCTGCTACACATTTTCAGAAACATTAATTCGGTCTTCTCGAGTCATCCTTGAGAAACAGAGAAGTTAATGTAAGTCGAGTCCTCCTCCAATGTAAGTTACTTTCCAATGTAAATCGAGTCTTCTTCCAATGTGAGTTAATTCCAATGTTAGTCGAGTCTTCTTCCAATGTAAGTTAATGACAGTCGAGTCTTCTCCCAATGTCAGTTAATGATAGTCGAGTCTTCTTCCAACGTGAGTCGGTTCATCTTCTACCGACTCTAACTATTATAAATACCTCCTCCTTTATTGCATAGTGACATCTGAGAGAAACGAAAGAAACAATCAACTAAGTTTTTCTCTCAAACTACTAAGCTTTTTTTCTCTCTTCTTTAGTATCCTTTCTATTCATCTTCAGTCTATCAGACTGGCAATGCCGTCCACGATATTTTTTGTCGTTGTCAGCCAGAAAACCTGCATGTCACCGTGAGGTTGACTGAAGGCTCTGTTTGGCATCACTCTCCAGAATCTATTCCAGTGATTCTTTTGATTTAGCTCTTTTTAGTAGCCATTAGATTAGAATATTTTGTGGACATTTGAGCTACAAAAACCTTAGCTTGTGTGTTGAAATCTCGTGAGAACGTGTTCCAATCCAACACTCTAATCCTAAAGAGGATCATTTATTTATGTGTTCCAAACCAACGCAATTTGCTAAAACTGTGCTTCTACTTTCTGTGGATATATTTGCAGTTTTCACAATGATTCCTCTACACTTTCTCAGGATTTCTATCAATTTCCAAAAGGAAGTCACCCACGGTACTATGTTTTTCCTTCACCCATTTCAATTAAGATGGTAGCGAGGTTTGGAACCGTTTAGAGCTTTTGCATTTGACCCAAAACTCTATTGCAAATGAAATAGCTGCTCTAGGTTGCTGGAGTTGGAATGAATCCACATTGTATTTTTTCTCTTTAATTATTTTCTATGCCCGTCTCTGATCACAAAGCTTGTGTTTATGTTCAAAAGTTTGTATGTGATGGAGGGAAATTTGGCCCGACCTCGTAACAGGGAGACACATAGATGTGACTCGGCATAAGTGACAACTCAGCATGATTAGTTCGCTACAAAGCGACCTCGGGTATCCTGTTACCCCGAACTAAAGTTACTTCGAGCCACGATCATCTCGAACTAAGATCACCTCGGTACCAGTTCGCGACCAGGATAGTGGTACCAAGTCCGCTACAAATCGAGCTCGGACAGTTGGGCCCACCTCGGAAAGAGTTCACCTTGGGGCAAGCCTACCTCGGTGCAAGATTACCTCGGTACTAAGGCACTTCGGCATTCACAACAGGTTGGGTCTAAAGAACACAAGCTCTGGCAGCTCGCCACTAGACAGCTTGCCACCAAGCAGCCCAGCACTTCACAGGCAGCTCGCTTCCTAGTCAGACCAACACCGCATGACAACCCCGAGGATCTCATCACCGTACCCCACATCTTACGGGATCGTACCTTGTAACGGCTATAATAGCTCACCCACTCCCTGATTCAGGCGGAGATGGACAACCTTACCGGTTGGTGGCATTATCCCCACCTTACACGAAAATGGATCCCATCACAGCGGGGATCCAAGAACTACTCCACCAAACTCGTGAGGACTCTAGTATATAAAGACCTCACCCCCTAGGGGCAAATGTATGCGTAATTTTTGCTCTCTAGCTCTCTAATTCTCTGATATCATCTTCAAGCTCTCTGCTAAGAACTAACTTAACCATCGGAGTGACTTCGTCGAGTAAGCCACCCGGGTTCTCTGATTCATCTCTTGCAGGTTCCTCAGTTCCCATCGTTGTTGGTAGCTAGATGATCTCCAATAGGGAGCAGCCGGATTGCGTTACATCACTATGAAAAAGAAGAATGTTGTAATCTTTTCATTATATACTTTAAAGAAGCAAGATTAGTGTGTGAAGTTTGTAGCTAATTTCCAGGGTAACTGGTTCCAAATTGATCTTCATAATCTAATACTTGTTTGGCTTGCTGTCGTTGATAAGAAATTGCTGCTTTTATTTTCACCCTTTCCTCCTTTTGCCAACTTATTTAGAAATAATATTTCAAGAGTGAAAGATGAAACTTGAAATTTCAATGAATTTGATTAGATATTTTGTAAAACCCTGCTACAATGGAGCACTCGACTGATCACAAGTCAAACTCGCTAATCCCTCCAAAAACACAAAAGCTGATAAAGTTATGAAATCAGTGGGCTGACGGTCCTCCAAAGGATATTTATATGACCGAAGGAGGCATGCGCAGTCGGTAGCAGGGGTTTTTCCCGGAATGTGTTGTGTGTTAGAGTTGAATTGGAAGAATTCGGATCTTCTGTCCACGAGAACCCTGCCCATGTCTACCCACAATATACTATCCCTCGTGAATTGGGAACATCTTCGCCTGCATAATACTATGTCGAGGATGAGATATTTTCCATATGTGACTGCAATAAACAGGAGATACATTGGAAGCCCATATTTATAATGGGGCTTTCATCACTCAACGGTAAAAAAATAGATGAGGGGAAGACCTATTCCTATCCGAGATTCTTCTAATATCCTAAACTCTTTCTACCTCTTGGATCAATGGACAAGTGTCCCACAAGGTAGGATTAGTTGCCCAGTTTTCTCAACTACCTTGCCAAACTTTGACCACACCAAGCAAGAGTCTTGCTGACATGGCTTTAGTTTGATTAATTGTAAATAGGTCTAAAAAAGGAGACTAATCAAAGATATTTACCCATTGGTATAGACTTGCCATCGGCTATAGGATTTATGCATACGGGTTATTTTGAATCGAGGGCATCTGACCACTCAAATCAACATATTTCACAAAGGAAATATGGTACAAAATATGATTATGCTTTCATATATCTTATTCTTTAACCAACTTGATTCTTTTTTGTTTCTTAAACATCTTGATTTCCCAATTAATATTGTCAGGTTTCTTAACCATTTTAACCATACAAAGGAAATATGATAGTAAAATATGGTGACAATTGATGCCAAGTTTATAGTGATGAGAATCTATACAAATTTACTTATATGAGTTTATAAACTAGCTAGAAAAATAATAGAAAATACCCTATATGTGGTGGACATCCCATCCGGCTCCCTCCAACTGTTTAAGGAAACTTTTAAACATGTATTCCAATGCCAAGAGACTTTGCTCAAGCTGATGAAATGCATCACCTGATACACTCAAGTGCTTACCGAGCCAATATGTCTGTCATATGCATCTTAAGACTGATAGACCTGTGGCTTCAACCTGAAGTAAAGAATGTTATGATCCAATTACATGGAAGATATATTTTGCTCCTGAAAATTTTCAGAGCCAATTGAAAAATAAACCACAAGTACCTTGAATGATACAAAAACCTCAATGTCTCTTTGTTAGTTTTGGCTCATGAAAAGAATATATTTCTCCCTTGTGTATAGCTTCAAAAGGGCCTTGACCTGTTCCAAGACAATAATATTGGGATTAAGAACAAATTTATCAAAAAGAAAAACAAAGTTGGGGTTAAGAACAACCTTTTTGCCTGAGGTAGAAAACATATTCAAATTCTTCTTTGTTCCATCCTATCCCATCTTTAGTTCATTCTTTCTAGACTTATACTTGGGTCTATGGCTGTAGTTGGGTCAGACTCAGATTGGAACTAGCCACATAAATTGAAATTCAAATCCAATCAAAAAGAAGATTAAAATCTTGAGAAATTGCTTTACTGATTCAAGGTAACTAAATTTAACCTTGATGCAGACTGCAGAGCACATAGAATTAACTCTTAGAACAAAACAAGAAAAAGGTTTGTTGATTGGAGAGTTTTTGCTTTTTGTTCTACTTTTTGAAATTTATTTTCTAATCACAATGCTGTCCATTAATTTATAGGTTTCTTGTAAGACCTGTCCAAGACTGGGCCCCCCTAACTATATTTAAGAGCCTAAGCTTGGCAAACTAGAGCCCTACATTGAAGCTTGTATTTCTTGTTTGTAGTGGAGATCTAGCAAGGGAAGTTGCACAAGCTGCACAAGCCCTACATCTTAGTGGTGGCATTACATGATTGATACATTAGGCCCATATTTTTCTTCATTTTAAAAAAAAAAGAACAAATATAAATACATACAAAATAATACATAAAACAAGGTTTTGCATTCTACATATTTGTATTTGTACTCCTTTCAAACTAAGCCTAAAATGCACATTGTAATTTCGGGCTTTGAACTACTGAGATCTTTATATTTGAGGATATCAGCGGCCCTTTTTCCAATGCATCCAAATTCATGCAACATACATCAATGACATATATAGTAGCTTGGTTTTGCATGAATGGTTGATTGTCATAAAATAACAGGAGCTCTCTCTTTATGATGGATTTCTAATATTCTTTTAATCATAATAGGTGATACTTTAACGACGATTAAAGAAAGTGGGCATTACGAGATGACATAGCTTTATTGGTTCGAGCATGGCAAGAGAAAGATTATAGCAGAAAGCATGGACATCTTTATGGAATTTATCCCCTCATATGTTAGAGTTAATGAAGGAAGTGAAATGGACCCACCTTTGAGGATGGAATTAACATGCACATTATGGTGATTCGGAAAGTTGAAAGGATTCTTTTCTTATAGTTGCCCATATTAGATTTCAAAGGGCTGATAATTGCCAATTTTTGTCTAGATTGAAACTCTATTATCTTTGATTATGTTTTCTATGTATGATGTACAAATTATTGGAACATCACAAAAATATATGATCATACATATCACAATTTTGTAAATGGGCTTTCCTTCATGTTTACTGATACAATCAATATCCTTATAAGGAGAGAGAACTTTGAAGCCAAAGAATAATCATTATTTGTATTTGTATAATCCAAATATATGTTTATGATTTGTTTCTACTTTCTAATAAATGGTTTTCTTTAGGTATCAAATTAAAGATTTAAATTACCCAAACTCTAGCTTCTTTTTGAAGAATGTGGTTCCTCTCATAGATAGATCTGAATGAAAACATCAAGATTTACTTACCTTTAGCGGTGGTCACAACTGCTGGTAAAGATGTCCTTGAACTTATAGCGGCAGTCAGTTCAACTTTTAGCAGCAGTTTTTTGTTTATACCGGCAGCCGAGAAAACTGCCGCTAGAGCTTCTACCAACACACTTTTTAGCGGCAGTTTGCTGACTGCCGGTAAAGATTCTAAACTGCCACTAAAAGTCATTATTCCTGTAATGTCACCATTAATTCTCTCTTCCATAACGTTTCCTCTTCATTATTCCATTAAATTGCCAAAAACTCATGAACTTATATATTCATTTCAATTTAACTATAATTTTATATACATTAGATATATTTATATTAAATTATAATTATCAATAAAAATAATTATATTGAAATGGAGATACTCGATGATATATTATTAGGCTAAATAATCTACTTCAATTTAAAAGATAATTAATTTATAAGTTAATTAATGTAGTAATTCAAAATAAATATTATTTAATTCACTCAACAAATAAAACCAATGTTTTAAAAATCAACTTGAAAGTTGAATAGTCTTTGCCTCTAGGTCACGAGCATGGTTCAAAGTATCGATACGCCTCTGCGTATCGGTAGAGACATATTGGTACTTAGAAACACATGGAATCAATTTTTTTTTTAGTTTTTTTTTCAAAATTTGGTTTTTGGGGAGTTAAAAAAGGGTTTTTTTAAATAAAAAAGGGTGGGGTCTTGAACCCAAAAGATACAATACAATATGCTCGAAACGGGGCATAACATATCGATTTTTTGAACCTTGGTCATAGGTCAACGGTTCAACAGTATAGGTTGAAAAAATCAAACCATGGCACATCATTTATCTAGAAATTGAAGTTTGAGACCACAAAATAAGTTTTTTTTTGTATAATGGGGTTTTAAAAATCGTGAAAACATTATCCAAAATAAAAAAAAGGTCACCTCAATCAGATAATTGAGCACAATGTAATAAGATAAAATAAAGACTAATATCTATTTAAAATTAATATAAACATAATACAATATGATCTAACAATCCAATACCCAAAAGTGCGACAATCAAGTATCCAAGCTTTCAAAATGTGACAATCCAGTACCTGACATTAACTCACCATCAATTAAAATGCAAAAAAAACATAATTACCCTTCATGGTTTCAACATTTGTATGAAACCAGTTCATACACCAGAGTTGGAAGCACTATTCATCCACTCTGTGCCCTAAAGTTTTGAAGAAACAAGTTCTCCTTGCCAGCAATGGTAAGTAGATTACGTCGCTGGAAAGGTTGAAATCAATGAGTCACATGCGAGAGAGCATTGTATGAAGATCTCCATTTATTTTGGAAGAAACCACTAGAACAAATTGCACCTGTTGTTGCTAGTACAAGTGAATTTAATTTAACCATTGCCCGAGAAGATGACCTCTTGTTATCGGTACTCAAGGAGACAACCGGGGTATATTTTTTTTGGCTATTTTTTCTATCATTTTCTATGCTTTTTTACTGTCATTATAATACATCGACTTCTGGTTGATTTTGATGCATGATTTATAGGGTTGTTTATTCCCTTATATGGTTTGATATGACCGAGATGGATGAATGGTTGATTTTGATGCAAGACTTTTTAGCGGAATACAACTTCTGGTTGACTTTGACTTTACAAACTTTGCTCGCATGTTCTTCTTTATCTATTAGACATTTGTTATGATCTTAGTGCTATCTTAAGTCTCTACACTAAGACTGATCTCTTTCTTCCTTTGTTTTTTTTTATTCTATAGGTTCTACTTCTATCTAAGCTTGAAGAAGAAACACCAAGTACAACTAATTGCAAAGAAACTTAAGATGTCTGCCCTTTTACAAAAACAGAAGAAATTCCAAGGACAACTAATTACAGAGCATGATGAACTCTCATTTCTGATCTCAATGCTATGTGTTCTCATTGGATGGAGTAATGTCATTACAAAAAAAAATGCATATTTGTGACGTTAGACAAACGCCACCAAAAATGGCACAAATGTCACGAATTGCTCCCTCATCACAAAATGTAGTGTTGGCAAAAGTTTTTGTGACATTTAGTTTAGTTTTTGTGACGTTTTGCAAATGTCACTAAACGATTTCAAGAGTCACCCATGTACAGTTTTGGTGACATTTATTTATTATTTTGTGATGTTTAAGAAACGTCATAGAAAATCACTTTTAATGACATTTGGCAGGCATCACTAAAAGATTCCAAGAGTCACCCATGTGCAATTTTGGTGACATTTATTTGTATTTTCGTGACATTTTCCAAACATTACAAAAAATATTTATTTTAGTCAAAACCTGTTTTGGTGGCATTTCCATATTTTTTGAAACGTCACAAAAACCTGTTTAAACGTCACCAAAAACCTTGGTGCCTAAAACCAACTCCACCTGAATGTTTGTCATACCTAGTATAGAGCTTATGGTGGCCTGTTTTTAAATCAATTATATACATTCATTTTCAACAAAAATCTTATATCCACCTATATGTTTGTCATATCCATTCAACAAAAATCTTATATCCATTCAAAATAAAAGATCATTAATATCATTAAAAATTGAAATCTAGTATTAAATAAAAGGTAATATATATTTACAATTGTTCACATATTAGTTCAAATGAAATTAAAAGATTACAAAAAAAGGAAAATAGAAAACTCATCAAAAGTGCCTTTCCCTTGCCAAAAATATTACAAAAATAAAATAAAACACTCATCAAAAGAGTGCATTTCCCTTTCCCTTCCCCTTCTCCCCCTTTATTGTAGACACTTGAGATGGCTTTTTTCTAGGCTCTTGCATCTATTACAAAACACAAAAGAATACAAAATTATTTCCACACTAAAAGATGTGAGAAAATGAAAAAATAAATCAAACTTGTGATAGTTTACCGGATTTGGTGATAGTACCTCTGGAGTGGGATGAGAATTATCTCCACTATGAATTGGAGGGGTTGCTAATTCATGTATCTGCACATAAAAGACAAAGTTAAGAAAATGCTTATTATTTTCATGCTAAAAGATGTAAGTAAATGAGAAATAAAACCCAACTTATAATAACTTACTAGGTTTGGCGGTGTTACTTCATGAGTGGGGTGGAAATTTCCACCCTGAGCTGGAATATTTGCCAACCCATGGCTCTGCATCTAGAAGCATTAAAAAATATGAGTAAAGTGTTTCTCATAAACTAAAAAAAAGAATAAGAAAGTTGAAACTATCATAAAGTTATTTGGTGACTAGCGCTAGAAATATTGATCTTTAGCGGCAATCAATTAAAACTACCACTAAAGACCAAGCGACTACCACTACATAAGTGATGTTGGCTGGGTAGGTTTTCCACCCTCTCTCTCTCTCTCTCTCTCTCTCTCTCTCTATTTTTAATCAATATGAGCCTACGGTGATGACTATTGCTAAATGGAAACTTAACTTACTCTATAAGGCCAATGGAAGAAAAGGCAAGATCAAGACTTAGGAAATTTTGTGGTTCCAAATAAACTTACTCTTGTCATTCCATCAATGCAAACCTTCCAACCACCCAAGCACCTGAGGTATTTCATAACTGCATGTTCTAAAGTTGAAAATAGTCCCTAGGCCTTCTTGTTAGAACTGCATGTCATTCCATCTAATGACCTTATTCAAGTTTAAAGGGGGTTAGGGAATGATAGGTTAAGGCCCTTGTTAGAATAATCATGTCAAAGCAAACTCTAGGAAACTTCTAATTCACAAAGTGTAATTCACAAAGCATAAAGACCGATTACCTGTTTGAGTTCTAAACAATACACTACTCTTGTTTTTGGTTTTGATTCATAATCCATACAGGTTGTCTTTATTATTTGTGCATGTCCTTTTATGGGTAGATTAAAGAACATTTAACATATAACATAAAAAAAAAAAAAAATTAAAAAGCAGCTACTGCATGGCAGATAGCTTATAGAACATATAACAAAATTAGAGAAAAAAAAATAATGATACAACCGATAATCTTTGAAGTTGAACAACGAACTTATGGTTCAGGTTATCCATTATTTATTTGCAGGTCTAGGTGCTAATTTTTTATAGTTTTTATTTTGATTTTCCTAGAACATAAACCTAGTTCAATATTCCCATTCAATATGCACACTGCATCTTGAATTACTTCATATTCTTAAAGATACACTAACAAGTTTATAAGGAATTCCATATGTAAATAATCTACAAGTACACCAACTGCTAAATTAACTGTGTTCAGGCCTGTAACATTGAGATTCTCTTTATGGACTATCTGCCATACATTTCTCAAACATAATAGAGATGGAGAAGAAAATCACATTTTTCACTTTTCCCCCTTAAAATGAACTGCACAAGGACTGAGTAGCCTTCAAAATTACTTGGAAGCTATAGACCACATCTCATGTTTGCCATTCGAGAAAGGCTAGATGCATCTCCCCAATACAAACTTGAGATGTTAACTTACAAGATATATCACCAAGTTGGAGTCTTGGGGGTTTTGTTTTATATGTTGGGAGGACACGTGAGTGGGGACCCTATAAACTAAGAGCTGCTAACCAAGAATGTAACTTGCCCACAATCTTTTGGACTACTAAATCTGATGAGTTGGCTGCTTTTAGTTTTAAAAGTCCTTTCATTGCTCTCTTGCCACAGAAGCCATAACACAACTACCAGAATTATTCCCCAAGAAATTTTTCCTCTCTTGCTTATACCCTAAAGACTCAACACCCCCTCCCCCCCACCCCCCAGGAATTCAAAACCAAATAGCAACATTTAACAACAAAAAGGCCAAGTATCCTGATCCAGACTGAGTGAGAAAATTTGCAATGTAATAGCAGATAGTCAACTGTCTGTGGGAAAGATTCACACTAGCAATCCATCCAAAACCTCTCTTCCTCTCTGTTATCTCTTGTTCTAATAATCCATTTAAAGCCTCTACAGGCACCAATCAAGTTTCAAGAATAGAAGCTTCAATGCTCTATACTAATTGTGTGGTTTGGTAATTAGTGCTCTGTACTAACAAAAATACATAGTTGCTAATAAAAAAAGAGCTAATTGTGTGGTTCGGCATCTTAGGTTCAACTGAATGTAACATCTTAGGTTGAACTGAATGTGAAGGGGGGATTGGAATAGGGATTCCATATTGTTGAGAGAATTGTTGCAACAAGGCATGCATCTGTGACCTCTTTGCATCTATAGCCTCCATGTTGGCCTGCATCACACTCACTTCTGACTCAAGTTGTATGACTCAGATCTGCTTGTTGATTGGATGTAATTGTGGAGGTAGTGGACCCTTTAGACTCGGGGTTTCCAAAAGCATGCTTAGGATTTACCCCGAATCCCAAGCAATGAAGTCATGATAGATGCTCCTTTCCTAAGACCTCGCTAACCGCATCATGAGCACCAATGGGCTCAACTAGTATACCAAGTTGTGCTTGTTCAATCACAAAGTTCTCCATCTTTGCCTACAATAGTTTTAAAGAATATATATTAAATTATCTAACATAAAACTACATTGAAATAATCAAATGAATAAACAAACTTCCAAAAAAATAATTACAGCTAATTCTCTGGCCTGAGGATCAAAAAATTCCCCCTAGGAATTTGAATGAGCCCTCCTAAAACACGTTCCTCTCGCCTTGGGRGGGGGGGGGGGGGGCTATTGTCTTGTCGTTTCTCTTCTGCCTAAAAAAAAATAAGTCAATGTATAAATAAATGAAAGAACAAGAAAAACATGAAAAGTGTTAGTAATCTCACCATTTGATGGAGGTGTGCTACACATGATTTCTGGCCCAAATGGTGGTTGAGCCTATGTTGTACTCTGATATTGGTCATCATCTCAAACTTAGCCTACAACAATAACGATATAGATTAGTTTAAAAATAAATTTATCTGAATCCTAATGGTGATTGAGATGAATCCTAAGTTCCTGAATTGTTAATGGCTATATTTGGCTATGGTGATTGAGCTGAATCCTAATTTCTTTCTTATATATGAACTTGAATATGCGAAAGCCCTTAAGTTGTTACAAAAGTGGCAATTAGAGTTTTTGTCTTTTGACTATGGGGTAAATCTTTGCAATCAGAAATGTTGTGCTTGTTTCTTGACTTTTCCTACCTTTTCCTTCAAACCAAACATAGCCTAAAGGAGAAATGCTAAAAATTAGAGTTATAGTTTCAGCAACTTATGATAATATATATTATAAGTAAACTTGTTTGTGTCCAAAGTCATTAGTTCTCCAACTTGGTTTTTGACTTAGAAGTACGTCACTCGTTCACTCACCATTAGCCATTTTGAGCTGTGAGACTAATTTTATATGTACACCATAGGACACAATTGACTAACCCCAAGGCATTCAAGAGTTGTAGAAAAACAGCTACTATTTATCTATTTGGTGAATAGGGCCAAGAGTCCATTACAATCCATGTGCAAAAATCAACATGTGTTTCTTTTTTTTTTTTTTGTTTCTTATCAACAGTATAGGATTGGTAACCACAAAACCGTATTATGCTCAAGAAAAAGGTTAGGTGGAAGCCACCAACAGAATTCTTAATAAAGTAAGCATGGCACAACCAGCGGTATTAATGATAGGCGAACATAAGTCTACATATGATTAATGTCAGCCTGGTTCTTTGAAACCTCCTCGGAGAGAGTACACAACTCAACCTTACTGTTCTTCAAAATGATGGTATATTCTTGGTACGTTCCAGGAACTCATTGGCAGACTGGACAATAGTATTTGCTTTCTCAATGTTCTTACCCATTTGGCCAATTTCAGACAACCTTTGTAGAGCAACCACCTGGTTTGGCAACAAACTTTTGTTGTTTTTTAATTGCTCTAAATTTTGATTAGTTCCTGCATCTGACTAGGGTGTGTCACAGCAGTAATGTCCATAGCAAGGAAATGACACAGTGAAGCCTTGGCCCGATCAAATTCAATATTCTTAGCTATAGAAACAGAAGATGGTGAAGTATCCAAACCGGTTGGTGCAAATTCAGATGCAATAAGAGAATCAATAGTATCGAAAAGATCCAACATTGCAGCCATGTCAATAGTAGGCATAACCAATAGAACAGAATCCCCTGGAGAGGAATACTTAGGAGAAGCTTGGAGAGTGCTCTGTGCACAGGAGCTGGGGGAACCATAACTAATTGATCAACCATTGTAGAAGGTCTAGAGAGTGAATCCTGAGGATCTGGAGCATTATTCTCAAACCAGTTAGAATCAGCAGTGCTATGGGATGGTGGAGTGAACATGTGTTTAGGACAATGCATTGAAGGGGGTGACTCATCCAACTCAGAATCAATGATATCCACTGTCGCACCAGGGGATTTAGTCTTCATGAAAGTAGCAGAACGAGTGACTGGCCTATGCCAGTTTTCTGTAGGTTTAGGTTTTAAAGTTGGCTTTTTGGTCCACTTACGATGAAGGGGGTGATTCAACCAAGAAATGATCTAATCCTAAGGTTCAATGCCAACTAATCCAAAATAAATGCATGGTAGGTTTAAGGAATAGCACAGAAACGCCATTAAAGGGATTAATAATCCAATGGATTCAACAAAATAGCACAGAAACGCCATTAAATGCATGGTAGGTTTAAGGAATAGCACAGAACACATACCTACATTTTGACTCAACCGATATGATTTTAGGTTTTTTTTTACTTGAATATGCAACAGCACCTCCTCTCTTTGTATTCTCCCTTCTCTTTGTTCTCTCTGTATTTTTATCTCTGATTTCTCCTTTTCCTCTAGGGTTTTTTTTGGACTTAGAATGTAGCAGCACCTCCTCTATCTCAGTAGCGACAGCTCATCCCTCTCTCTCTCTCTCTCTCTTTATACTCAGCGGTACCTCCTCTCTCTCTCTCTCTCTATCTCTCTCTCTCTTTATACTCAGCGGTACCTCCTCTCTCTCTCTCTCTATCAGCAGCGGCACCTCCTCTCTCTATATACTTAGCGGCCAGCACCTCCTCTCTATACTCAGCGGCCGGTACCTCTCTATATTCTCTTCTCTTCTCTTTCTTTTCTTTCCTTATTCTCCTCTCCTTCGTTCTCTCGCCAGCCGCACGTCCTCTGTAAGCCTCACGCTCTAAACTTCCCTTTCTTTTCCTTCTTCGCGGCCGCGGGTGAATGTTTTTTAATTAATTTTTTGAAATAAATTAGGATGCGATCTTAGGTGTGGGCCGGCGCAGGGTCGGACATAGAGTGAGGTTCAAGCTGTGGGCCGGGACAGGGTCGAGCATCCAAGCTTATTCGTATTGTAAAGTAATAAATTAATTATTTTTGTCTCAAACTAATAGGATTGTAGGATTTATTTTTAAGTATGGTCTCAGGTAGGCTTGATGTCTCAAAATTCGAGGCCCAATCTAACATTTGATACGATTATTTCGGGTTCAGATGATGTATTTAAGCATTTACATTGAATTGGATTCAGATTTGTCCACATTTGGTTCGATTAAAATCTGAATTTAATTATATTATAATATTTATTAATTTTAATATATAAACTTTATATAAATATATTTAGAAGTGTAAAAAAACATTCCATATATTGTATAATATATGGATTTATATATATAATCAATTTATTACATTATTTTTATATTAATTTATTATATACAAATGTTGAAAATAAAAAAATATATATATTTTTTTAATATTTTAGAAAATTTAAAGCAGAATCAGGTTAAATTCGAATAAGATCCAAGTCAATTAGGATTTGAATTTGAATTCGAGTCTTTAAATCCAATCAGATTTTGGATTGAATTCGAATGTAGTCTATTAATAATTGGATCAGATGCAAAAGATCTAAGCCCGTTTTGATTACAACTCTATACTCAGGCAAGGTAGGGCATCGAACCTTACCCTTATTAATTAAATATTTTTTTAGACTTGAAATAATGGCAACATAGGATCGAGTTCCAAGTGTGAGCCTAGGTAGCATTTGACATCCGGATTTACCCATGTTAGAAACTTTCGTGTATTTGACCCGTCCTAACCCTAATATATAGGTAGGAATGGCAATGGGGCAGGGTAGGGTGGGTCAGGGCTGGGTTTTGATTATTATATCCTCGACCCCAAACTCAAATGCCCACCCCGTGCCTGCCCATAACCTTAGCGAGGATAGAAATCCTAACCCTATCCTTGTGCTCGTAGGGGATGAGCCAAAACCTAAAGTGGATTTCGGGAGGGGGGAGAGAACAAATATGGATTGGCCATTTAGAGGGACTAACCATTAGTGTAGGAAATGGGGGAGGGGGAAAATAGGCTTTCAAAAGTATGGATTTCTAGGGCATAGGAGGGGCATGGGTGATAACTCTATATTTTCGGCCTTAGAATAGTCAAAATAGGTGCTTTTCCAAGTTAAATTTAATGTTGTGACCTTTGAGGGTCTCTGTGCAAATTCTATGCAAAATTGGGAAGGTTTCATGGCTAAATTGCAGTTTTTGGGAAGCTGGTGTGAAGCCCAACCAAGAGAGGGGGTGTTTTGTGAAAATTTGAAAACAAGAGGGCGCCATCTATCTACTAAACCCAGAATGGCGCCCCTCCTACTGTATTAGCATGCTCCCTTCTCCTCAACAAACCTTAAGGGCACCTTTTAATCCATTATTTTCATCCTTAGCAAACCCTAGCCGCCCCTTGCTATTTAATCTCCACCCACCACCTCTTCTAATCTCCACCATTCATTCTAGGGCACTCTCTTTGTAGCTTTTAAACCTTAGGGCGCCACCTAACTTCTAATCCTCACCATTCAGCCCTTAACCACTAGATCTCAACCCTACACAATATTTGGTGCCCTCTCTTTCTCTTATCAGCCTTAGGATCAACCTAGAATAACCCTTCATTACAAACCCTAGGGCGCCCTTATTTTTGCTAAAACCCAACTACCGCCCCTCTCTTTCTCTCTAATCCTAGTATTATCCACCCTTCTCTATAAAAAGGACCCAAGGGTTCCTAAAAAAGGGTTGGATTGTGCTCCCAGGTAAGACGAAAAGATGATCTTGAGAAGTTCAAGGGTAGAGGAAGAGGAGGATGCCCAAGCAAGAGGAGGAGTTCCTACTTGCAGTTCGCCAAAGCCACTACTCCCACCTTTGGATTCGAATCCCAACCATTAGCTTTAGTTTTAATTTCTGTTCTTTTAATTCCAGTTTCGTTATTTCCTTTCTACAATTTATTTTCATTCTGTTTGATCTTCATTTTCTTTTCTACAGATCTGAAATTCGGTCAGGTAAGACGGAAGGCCTAGCTCGAGAAGTTCGAGGGTCGAAGGAGAGATCCGAAGACTACTACCTCTGATCAGATTACAGATTTTTTATTTTGTTTCCTTCATTTATTTATTTTTCTACACTTTTAATTTCTGCAATGTTCGAATTCTATCTTTTTTTTTTCAGTTTAATTAATTAATTTTTATATTTCTGCGCTTCCCTCCTGTGTCTCTTGTCCGAATTTGAGTATGTATTAATTTTTCCCTCGCTTCCCTGTGGATAAGACTTGTTCTCATCATTTTACTGTGTTAGTAGTTGCTTGAGAATCAGAAAAAAAATTTATAAATATTAAACTAGTGTTCCGAAGTGGTTGACAATACGCTTCCAAATACACCAAGTTTTTGGCGCCATTGCTGGGGAAGCAACAGAGAAAAATTTTTATTTGCTTTATCCAGATCTGTTTCATTATTTTTTTTATTTTCGTTTTATTACTTGATTTGTTGTTCATTTTAATTCTTACTTCTCTTTGATTTTGCAGGACGAAATAGCGAAAGGTGGGTTACTGGAGCATTGTGGGACTACGGGAGAGAAGAGAAGATAAGATTAATTGGATTGTGTTTCAAGTGTAGTTGTCCCATTTTATTTTTGATTTTTTTTATTTTTATTTTTGAACTCTTTTTTTGGTAGAACAATGATTTTTTGAATTTTTAATTAATTTTTTTCTAGATCTGATTTATTTTTTTKAGTATTATTTTTCTTTCGTTTTGTTTCTAGATCTATTTTTCTTTCTTTATTTTAATTTCTTGTTCAAATTTCTATCTTATTAGGTTTGTGTTTTTCTTTTATTTTAGATAAAAAACAGAAAAAAAATTGTTTATTTTATTTATTGCCGCATAATTTTCTTTTGTTTATTTTATTTTCGGTTTAATTTTTAGAATAGAAATTTTCTTGTTAGAATTTATTTTGGTAGTGGTTAATTTCTTTTTTATAGCATAATTATTTCTTTTATTTTCTGTTTGTTATAATTAGTTGTTGCCTTATTTAATTTCCTTTTTTTAGCTATTTAATTGAATAATTAATTGTTAACTAGGAAATTGCCCAAATTTTAGAATTTAAATTTAAATTTAAAATTTTTCAATTTCAAAAAAAACTTGAAAAAATAATAACAAATAAAAAAATAAAAAATAAATCAAAAGAAATTGTTGAAATCATCTTGTTAGTTGTGAATGTGTTAGGTTTTCTTCTTTTTACTATTTTAATTGCTCCTTTTGCTTAATTAGTTTGTTTTATTCTTTTATGTTATATTGGTGAATTGCATTTTAGAAATAATTGTTCATGCATTGTAACTAGTTGCATTCATTTTGTTTGACTGTTTTTATTTCGTTAATCCATTTAAGGGCACCCAACTTAAATAAGATAAGGTGGGGATTTCATCACCCTTGGCCCAAAAATCACCACCCTTCACGTGTGGTTCACCCTAAACCCTAATTTAAAATTTGGATAGCAAGATCCTTTAGGGAAGCCTCACACTTGGTTCAAAGGTGTGCTGAATTTTAGGGAAACTTGTGATTACTTTCTATAACCGGGCGGTTGGTGTGTAAGGAAAGAGGTTAAATGGCTACGCCTAAGCGGGTTTTCTAGTTACTTAATTAGGTCATTGCGAGAGCAAGGGGAGCCTTCCACATCCCCACCTCTTACCTTGTTAACCAAAGGAAGTGGTGTAATTCCAAGTGAACCTAAAAGGATTCACATTGGTTGAACTACTAGTTTAGGAAACTCTAGGTCAGCCCTAGGTCGTATGGTTGATTTGCTTGCATTTTTTAAAAAATTTTAAAAATTCAAATTTGAATTTAAATTTCAAGAATTTAAATTTTAAAATCTAAATTTGAATTTAAATTTCATATTTCAAAAAAATGAGAAAATAAAAAATTAAAAACAAAATTAAAAAATTTAATGGTCAAAGTTTGTGGAATGACAAACTACATCCAACCTAAGCCACAGATAGATTGGAACCATGCGTCTCGACAACTGGACAAGATCAATGGGATGGCCCAAAGACTTGACCAAGTCCTTGCATGCCCTCAACAATTTAGCCCATTACCAACCTTGTCATCCTACCCAACATGTTCAATCTGTGCAAGCCCAGCCCATTATGTTAGTCAGTGCCATGCGGCAGGCTCATGTCAAACGATCATTTCAGAGCAAGTACATGCAGCTAACGGATTTCTCCAACCCAATGTTAACCCATCCTTTAGTCCATATAACCCTAGGTGGGAAAATCAGCCCAATTTCGCATATTGAGCCCAAGCCAAAGAAACCACTTTGCCAGATGTGCACTCTCATTTGTTTGAAGCCCAAACTCACTGTGAGTATAATGATTACCCTAGGACTCAATTGGCTCAACCTTGTCAAACCTCCCCTCGGCCGTATCAAACCGATTCACTTGATGATAGGTTTTTGCAGCTCCAATAGCTAATCTTAGATCAACAGTAGTCCATCGATAGATTAGAGAGCCAAGTAATTCAGCTCATGGAAGCTAACCTATAGTGGGAAAATGATTCAATACTTAGAAATCCAGTTGTAGACCCCGGAAACGAATCCCTAGGTCTTCCCCAATACCAAGATCTTATAACCTCTAATGTCCCATACTTAGAAAATGATGAAGAAATCTCAACCCTTCAAAGGGAGGAAATGTGTGAAGATCTGTATGAGTTTGGAAGTCCTTCTACCTACCCAGAACAAGATTGTTGTATAATAAATGTAAACAGAAACCCCAAATAAACCGAACCGATCATAGCGGATGACCCGACGAAGGAAGCTAATGTTTTAACAAAGTCTCCATACCCATTACGGTCTTCACCTACTATTGAACCTCTTCCAGAGATAAAGAGTGAACCACCCGTGCCTTCTCTTGAATCTCCTCCGCAACTAGAATTAAAACCTTTGCCAGACTCCCTTAAGTTTGTGTTTCTAAGACCTGACCAAATACTACCAGTAGTTATAGCAACTAATTTAACCCCTATACAAGAAGAGAAACTGATTGGTGTCTTAAGAGAGTATAGGGGTGCCATTGGTTGGTCGGTGGCTAACCTGAAAGGGATTAGTCCATCCATTTGTATGCACCATATTTATATAGAGGAAGGTGCCAAACCGAGTAGGAAAATGCAAAGGTTATTGAACCCAAATATGAGAGAAGTGGTCAAGTAAGAAGTAGTCAAGTGGTTGGATGCGGCTATTATCTACCCAATTTCAGATAGCAGTCAGGTAAATCCTACACAAGTGGTGCCTAAGAAGGGTAAACTCACCGTGGTCACCAGTGATCAAGGTGAAGTGATCCCCACCCGGCTTACTACGGGATGGCGAGTATGCATCGACTTTAGGAAACTCAATGCAGTCACACGTAAAAAGATAACTTTCCGTTGCTCTTTATTGACCAGATTTTGGAAAAACTTGCAGGGCAAAAATATTTCTGCTTCTTATATGGATATTCTGGGTATAACCAAGTAGCCATTGACCAGATCACTTTCCTCTGCTTACACTCATGAGTAGAATGGAATAGTGAAATGGAAGCACAAACTTATCATAAAATTGACCCTTTGTCTACTGGCCTCCTCGAATCTCAAGTTTTCCTTCTAGGCAGATGCAATAGAAACAATAGTTTACCTAAACAATAGATTTCCCATTCCCACTCTCAATGGTCATTCTCCTTATGAGATACTCTTTTAATGGTCTCCACATTATTCTATACTAAAGTGTTTCGGGTGTGCTTGCTATCCTTTTCTCTGGCTATAAAATAATCATAAGTTTATGTTTAGATAGTATAGTCACACTACCAAAGGGTATCACCATTTTCATCTACCTCTAGAAAATTATTTGACACAACATGTTATCTTTGATTAATCCTTATTTCTAGGTGTTCCTATGCCCACTTAAGCTTCGTCGGTTCATCCTGTTACTAGGAACCTTATTTCAGCCTCACTCTAGGATTTTGGGCATGTTATCGTCTCTCCCTCTCCAATAATCAACTTTCATCCACTAATAACACAGTGTCTTCATCCTCCACCAAATCTGGTTTCCCTATAGTTCTCTCTGATTCTGGCACATCCGAATCTTCTCCAATTCAGCATTACAATTGACTCTAGCACCTCGATGCATGATGCCATGCAAAAAGAATATAATTCCTTAATTAACAATAGCACTTGGGAAGTCGTATCTTCAATTCCCTTATGAATGTGGTTGGAACTAAGTGAGTGTTTAAAACTAAAAAAAAATTGGGATGGTACACTTAAGTGTTACAAAGTTTGTCTCATAGCATAAGGATTCAATCAGATTCCAATGATAAATTTCTTTGACATGTTTAGTTTAGTTGTCAAGTCAGTGACTATTCGTACTATTCTTTCTCTCTCTCATTCTCATAAATGGCTAGTTCGATAATTGTACATAAATAATGCATTTTTTGCATGGTTTTCTAGATGATGATATCTATGTACAACAACCAAAGGGGTTTAAAGATCCCTCTCAGCTTGAACTTGATTGCAAGCTTCATAAAGCTCTTTATGGTCTTAAATAGGCCCCTCGAGCCTGGTGTTCTTGGTTTAGTGGGACTCCTGTCCATATAGGTTTATGGAATTCCACAACCGATCCCTCTCTATTCATTTATGATCTTGATGGTACGAAGTTATTCATTATTATTTATGTTTATACTATTCTTACCAAGAATTCCACTATTGTGATTGATTGTTTTCTTGCTTCATTATCCACTATCTTTCCTTTGAAAGACTTTGGAACTCTACGCAATTTTTTGGGTGTTGAGGAAAAATATAATTCCACTGGTCTGTTCTTATCTCGACAAATATATATTATTGATTCACTGCGTCACTCTCATCTTTATGGAGCTAAACTAGTCTCAATACATATGGCAACTTCAGTGAAATTATCAAAGTGTTGCCGGTGCTCTTCAATATATCACTTTAATGAGAGCGGACATCTCCTTTGTAGTTAACAAGGTGTGTCTGTTTCTTTACTGCCCAAGTAATGAACATTGGAGTTTGATATCTCAAAGTTATTGAGTTTGGTCTTTATTTTCGTGCCTCTCCTGACATTGTATTCACTAGTTATTTTGGTGCTGATTGGGTGAGTTGCCTTAATGATAGGTAGTCTATTGGAGGATAATCTGTTTATCTTGGTCCCAATCTTATTGTCGAGAGTTCAAAGAAGCAAGCCACAATTGCTCATTCGAGTACAAAATATGAGTTTCATGCCCTAGCCAATTCTATCACTAAAGTATAGTGGATCCAGTCTCTACTTGTTGATTTGATCTTATCAATGATAGATCCAAATTTGTTGAATACTAGTTCTCTTGAAACTACATTTGTTTGAGGAGTGAATGAATCAAACAAAGCTTTGGAATGCTCAAGCTACATTTATTGTAAATGTATTCATGCATTGCTAGACAATGTATGCCCTTAGCTCTAATTGGATTGATATATAAATACATTTATTATAAATGAATAAAAAATACATTATTGTTTCATGTTGATATTGGTATATTTCTTTGCAATTATACCTTAAACTAGACACTGTGTTGCCAAAGACCAACACTAATGTGTTGTCAAAGAAGTTAGAAAATTATACCTTAAACTAGACCCCTAGATTTGATTATGATACTGCACTAGGTGTTGGATTGGACTGTCTTTGATATGCCAATCAGTGAGATCCATAAAGGATCAAAACCTAGGTATGTTGGGGCAGTTTAAGAATTTACCTAAGTGGATAATCATAGTAACAGGATCGACCCCTTCGCCGGATAAGATGAATTGTAGGATATACACTTTCCTTGATGAAAGCCTAAACTACTAGTAATGGATTCAAATGTATTTGAGACATATCTCACATATGTCTCTAATTCATAAGTTCTTATGGTTGTTGATTACATATATCATATCTAACAATATTGAACAATTTCATAAACTACATATCAATTCACTAAACAATTATTATCTGGGATTTGAAATTATGAAGGAAAAAAATGGGCAAAACATAGAAAGATCATTACCCCTGCCTTCCATCAATGTGAAGCTTACATTTCCTTTTTTATTTTAATTTTTATTATAAATAGTATAATGTTATTGATGAAAGCAAAAAGATAAAAATACAAGAATGAATAGTTTTGAGAGAGCATAGTAACATAAACAAATAGCGTCTATTAGTAAGAGACTACAATGTCAGTGTAATTAATACATCTCTTAGTTTTATTAGTTATTCTCTGATAAAATCAGAGGAAATCCAAGATCCATATTTGAAAAATAATAAATAATTAATCCTTTAATGCCACGTGTGCATATCTGAGGTCTTCTATGACTCAACTCTCATTGGTACACTTCAAAATCCTTCTATTTAGGTTTTACAAATTTAGTGTTAAAAGCTCCGATGCTCTTCTATGACTCAACTCTCATTGGTACACTAATACTATTGGCAAAATCACATGATTACAGTTACGAATGGTTGTTGCCAAAGGTGAAATTTTAGCAGCAATTACCCTACGTTGTCGTTAGAACAATGAATTTGCAACAAGTGTTGTTCAACCATCGCTAAATTTAAATCCAATTGTTGCTAGTTGCATTGAATCTTTATCAATAACTATAAAAGTTGTTATAAAGATATAGCTCATCAATACATTGATTAAAGATCAAATTCACTTTAAAGGATGACATTAACTCGATCAATCCTATGGTAGTTACATAAAATATATCTCTAAACATATTTTATTGGGATGACTTAAATTAGGACTAGGAAACTAGGAATGTCAATGGGATAGGTTTGTACGAATTTGGCATTATTTGAATGTAACTCAATTAACAAAAATTGCAGTTAAAACTAGTGTTTTAAAAACCAACCCCAAGGCTGAAGTGCTTTTGCCTTTCGGTTATAGGTCACTGGTTCAACAATCTAGGTCAAATGGGTCAGACAGTGACATGTCAATATATAATGCTGAAAATTTGGATTTAAGGCCAAAAAGATTTTTTTGTTTGACAAAAAATAGGAGCAATGCTTTTACAGCCCCTTGGGACACATAAATATCGAAAAATTATCCCAAATCCATAAATAACACCTCAATCATATCAGACAATTGAACGAAAAGTTATGGCATCTAAAAGTTCAAGGGCCTAGGCTTGAAAATTTGTGACCAAATCAATGGATTTTGTCAAAAGTTAGGTTTTACTAAAACCAGACTCAAAATCACATGGTTTTCTAACCGTTGTTGACCTAGATGATCGGACTGTTCGGCCCGAGAACCATCCAGGCAATTGGTTCCGTTTTACCCCAATCCTAGTCCCTAGACAAAAATTGTTGAATCGGTCAACAACTCGTTAGCCTAGGCCGTTGAACCGTTGACCTATTCAACATTTTTTGACTGTTTTTTATTTTAATTATTTTTAATTTTTTGATAGAACAGGTTATCCATTCAAACCAGACGGTCAAATTATCGATCTGGAAACCAGTGGCCAAAACGGTTCATGTTTCAGCTCATTTTTTAAAACATTGCAATATCATGATAAGTGGATGACGGTTTAAGTAGTTCGTCCGTCATGGTTAATGGCGGTCTAAGAATACCAGGGGTCAAAAATATGCACGGGATCACCAAAGTTTCTCCTATTTTTTGTTGAAATCAATTTCCCTCTTTATAGCTTGCGCTATTTCTTTATGTTTTTGTTTGTGCCTTTTCTAAAGTCACACTAACACGTTCTCTCTCTCACTCTCAAACTCTCCTCCCCCTCTCAATACGTCTGATATTATTTTCTCTATCTATCCTCTACAAGGATTTCAATGTTGTTGATGATCAGATTGGCCGAGCGGTCAACAAGGTAAATTTGCTCCCAAGCCAAGGTGTTTTTCCAAGGTACGAGGTGTTCGAGGCCCAAGGTGTTCAAGGTGGCCGAGGACAAGGGGTCAAATTCTGCAAGGAGAATAGTGTCAAAGACCTCAGGTGCGAACCCGAGGTAAGGACTCCGACGATCAAGTTAATATGTGTGTAAGGAGTGGTTGAAGCCTAAGGTACGAGGGAACTCAGACAAGCCACAGGAGTGAACAAGAAATCTCAAGAAGAGCTTGGGAGTCTTGAGTTCTGGATTCTTTACCTTGAGGGTGGTACCTCCAATTTATACTTGAGGTTGCCGAGTCATGGCAGATCTTGGGCAATCAAGATGAAGTCTATACACGAGGAGCACTACCATCTAAGGCCGCTAGGTGACATAGTGAGATTGGTCCCGCGAGACCCGCTAAGATCATCCTTGAGCGTGCCCTAATTGGCCCTGCAAGGTCTACCAAGCTTGGCTCTACCCATGCTCTAATTGGCTTTGCCCTGCGACGTGCTAACAAACACATTTAGGCCCACTATTGGGCTAATCGGATACGCCTACATAATTTGCCCCCCACTCCCGAGGCCATGGCGAAGGCCCATTCTGAGGGCTTTGGGTTCAACCAAAGGGAGTGCGTTGGTCGTGCTGGGAGGCGCTGCTAAGTATCATGTTCAGATGTCCTACGGTGGTGTTGTCTTGGTTTTGCTCCTCTCTTTTGAGAGGTCATGGGGGCTCCTTCAACCTCACAGATGCTTCAGCCTCTTTTGCCCCTCTACTCTAGCTTGTTGCGGAGGCAGGCTCACAGATGCTTCAGCCTTAGTTGTGGGTGGGGCTCATGAATCTGTGCGGGAGACGGGCTTTGGTGTTCGATCAGGATTGTTCATGGTACGGGGTCCCTGAACTAGCGAGTTTACCATACTCACAACGGGTGTCAACATCATGACCATGCGTGAGATAGGATCCGGATGAGCTGGACCGGTGATCATGACGAGCCAGCCGGTTGATCTGTTTGGTGTCGCTTCATCCTCCCAAGGTGCAGGACACGTGTTGACTACGGAGGCGGTCGTCATACATCCATTGGATGGGGTACGATCTGAGCCATCCATTTTTCTTTAAATAGGGACTTTAGTCGCGCAGTCCTCCACTTTTTGCCTTCAAGTGTTCTTGTTTTCAAGTTCCTTGCCTTCTAGAGGCCTCGACTTCACTACAATTCCTAGATTTCCTTTTCCTTCATCCTCACCTTTAGGTAAACACCTCGCCATGTCGTACTCTGACTCTAGTCTCGAATGCTATGAACTCTCGGATCCCTCGGGGGTGAGCTCTTCCCGAACCCTATCGATGGGCCGCCTACGCATGTGGAGAGGAGTTCTGCTCTTGCAGAGAAGACGCCTCGACCACAAGTCCCCACCAACAAAGGGGGCGACTAAGGGAAGAGGCCGACTGATGGAGGTCAGCCTATGGAGGCCGACTGAAGTTCCAACTACGCCCCCGCCAAAGAAGCTTGCGCATAAAGACCACCCCACCGAGGGGGGAGAACATAGGATGGACGCTCCTAACACTCCGAGGAGGCCTTACTCCAAGGAAAATGCAGCTCAGCCTTTGTCCTCCTCTCCTTCCACAGCGGAGCTGGCTGAGGAGGGGGATCGCCTTGCATGATTTTTTTGGCCCAAGTGGAATGTTCGCAAGGGCAACTCCATCGAGGCTGATGGGGTCAGCCGAGATTTGGTGAAGGGGATGATCCTGTAGGGGGATCATCTCAATATGATGCAAATTGACCCGCTCATCGTCTGGGATCAGGGGCTCGACGTCCTAGTCGTGGTAAGCTTCGACTGGCTCTAGGCTTGCTTTTCCATTTTCTTTTCACTTTCTTGATGATTGTGCTTTTTGCAGGTTTGCCACAACTTTGATGGTTTGGGAGACTGTGTCAGCCTTCTCCTCGACCTTGTGTGCCAAGCCAAGGAAAAGAACAAATAGATCTCAGTGCGAGCTACCTTGGTAGAGAGCAGTGGTGACGAGGCTCTCAAGTCACTAGGGAAGGAGAACCAGCTCCAGCAGACACTGGAGGACAGCCTAAAGGCGGAGCAAGCTCACCTCGCCAACCTTCGGGAGCACATGAAGAAGACGAACCTGGAGTGAGCTCGCCTCGACCGTGTTGTGTTGGAGGCCCACAAATGGGTTGTGGAGGCCAAGGCTAGGGCAGCGGAAGCTGAGGCCAAATACCGAGATTTCATCATCGTTTGGCAACAGACCCCGAAGTACCAAAAGCGCTTGGCCAACTATGCCTCTGAGACCTACCTGGAGGGCTTCGAGGATACCAAGAAGGTGCTAGTGAGGTTGCTACCAGATTTCCAAGTGGACGAGTTGAGGGTTCTCCCCGACTCCCTTCCTTTCGAGGCCAATGCTACTACCGAGGTGCTTGCTGATGTCGCTACTACCGAAGACTTCATGGATCCATCCAAGGGTGGCACCTAAGCTGGTTGGGTTCCCGACTTTCTTTTTGTTTGTATATATTTCTTGTAAGGGGCTCAGCCTACCCACCAAAGGCCGAGACTTTTGTAATCGGCAAACACTAAATACTTAATGAGATACGTTTTTGCCTATCTTGCGCCTTTGTATATATTTCTTTTTTTTTACTAAAGGGGCTATTCCCTTTCCTTTCAAAGGGTCACAAGTAGGCAAAAATAGACCGAGGTGGCTCGTTACTTAGTCACTCGCTTTAGGAAGTTAGAGGACGATGGTGAGGCCAAGCTATGCCATTGAGGTGTAGCTTGTTTGGCTCAGTTTTATTCCCTTGAGTATCAACTTAGGTGAGGCTGAGGTGAACCACCGTGGTAATCACGGTAACATGCTAAGGTAATTGGGGTTGCATTCCTCTTAGGCAAGGCCAAGGTGAACCACTGAGGTAATCGGGGTTACATTACTCTTTCCTTTGTCACGCTAAGTGTTGTGGAGCCGAGGTGGTCACCTGTTGCCGAAGATTGGGGCGAGGTGTGTTAACTCCTCGACTGACCTGGCTCACTGTTTCTTGGTGAGGTACTTAGATTTAAACGTGTTTGTTCATTATAGGCTGAATGTGCTGGCCACGGTTTGTAGCCAAGGCCCCTACCTGTCCTTGCCTCAATTGTAGGGAGTTCGGGTTCCTTTGTAGGGAGTTCGACCACTAAGTAGGGAGCTCGGACCCCTTGTTAGGGAGTTCGAGCTCTAAGTAGGGAGTTCGGGCCTGCTGGTCCCTTCCCTTTGGCGTTTGTACCCTCGGTACGCTGTCTTAAGTGCCGAGCTACTTGCCTTTTTTGCCATGTGCCGTGACTTGCGAGGTCGGGCCAAATCTTCCTTCATCAATTGCCCCCCACTCCTCGTGCTAAGGGTCTTGCCCTAGCGCGGGGAGTTCGCAAGGTGTCAGGTAGATTTGTCCTGCACTTTGAATCTTGGTTCTGCTGGCGCGAGGTGCTTTGTCAGGGTTTCTTGGGTTTCTTCAAGTGTCCACTTATGCGGGAAGCGCATCGGCCTGTCTAAATGTTGATAGATGTGGCGGCGCGCGTGTTGTTTTGAAATTTCAAAAAAAGGCGTGCCACTTGGGGGTGCGAAAGCGGGCATTTTTTCAAATTTGAAAAAGACGTGCCGCTGCCGTTTTTTCTGAGACGTGCGCTGACATTCCGTCAGTTTCGAAAAGATGCACGCTGTCACTGTCAGTTTCAGAAAGACGTGCGCCAATCACATCTCGGTGACGTGCAGTCAGTGCAGCCGTAGGCCGTCGGATTGGCTTTGATCTAAGCCGTTGCCTTTTGGTCACTATGAGCATAAATTGCGGGGGGGGACCCCGGTTGTTGTCGCTTTTGTATTTCTCTCGAGCTCGCATCTGAGTTTCAGCTCGCATCCAGTTCGCGTCCAGGTTTTTTCAATTCGCGCTCAAGGTCTTCCGTTCGTCCGAGCTCCTGTGGTCTACAGCTTTTGTCCGGGTGAGTACTTTCCTGGGTCTCGTCACTCCCAATGTCTAGCTCGGATGGCTCTGATAGTCATTTCAGCGGGTCTGATGTAGGTTCTACGAACCAAGTTGCATCCCCCAATAGCCTTAGCGAGCCGGAGGTAGAG
>NW_010729187.1:1974814-2016656 GCF_000365185.1 Nelumbo nucifera
AAGGAGTTCTGACGCGAGGGGGGAAGGAACTGAGAGAATCGGGGCAACTCCTACCTCGTCCGAGCTTGTCTCGCCTTTGCCTCTGAGCTCTGACAGGACGCGGGTGGTGGTTCATCGACCTCGACGGCGCCTTCGCTATTGAGTGGGCCTTGTACTGGCGCTGCTGGCCTCCGTGTTGCCGAGCTCGATGGGCCCGGAATGCTGGTAGTTTGCTGTTGCTAGTGCATCGAATCGGTTTTCCGTGAGTGGGAACTCGGGCTTGGAGCGGCGAGGTGCCGATCTCGCGGGCGAGGTTCCCGACCCGCGTGCGAGTTGCGAGGTGGGAATGACTTTTTTCTCTCTTCGGCCTGGGGACGAGGCCTGACTGTTAGGGGGGTTCTAGGGCCTGAAGGCCTTTCCTTGGTGGGGGCACCCATCCTGCGGGGAGGCCTTTTTTGCCACGTGCCTTTTTTGCCACGGCATTCGGTTTTGATTTTTAGATGGCTCGGCAAAATGTATCTAGGAAGATTAATTGATGCATACAACTGCTACAAAGATGTGGAGAAAAATGAAGCTCGTGACCTACAACTCCGGCGACAACTACGAGAATGGTGCAAATATTGGTAATACCAATACCAACCTTTTCCTGTTACTTTTGAGTTTAGGGGAAGGCACCGGCATGAACCTAGGACCTGATTTGGAAGAAGGAACAATTTCATACTATGCATATTCCTGCAACGAAAGAACTTCTAACGATTCCTTTACTTAACCCAAACCATCCAAACACTTCACTGCAACTTTTGTGCCATTTCGGAGAGTCCCTTCAAAAACCGATCCAAATCCTCCTTCTCCAAACTTCTTACACAAATTCTCTGTTGCATCTTTGAGATCTTGATAAGGGAATCTCTTGGGCATTCCTAGTACTAGATGTAAATCATCCTCCTCATTTTTCTTCCTATAAAGAATAATCAAGATGCAAACTACAATAAAAAGAAAAAATAGAGCTGCAAGACTGGATCCTAATGTTATCGTAGTCATAGCTTGTTTTCTTTTCAAGAAGAAGGGATGGGGTAGTAGAAACATCTGGTATCTACACCTTAATGAATGCAGACGTATTATACTTTCATTTGTTCTTATCATTGTTCTTCAATGAAAAAAGTTTGGTTGGCAAAAAGCAACTACCTGTAGATGCATTGGTATGATACAGGAACAAAGCAGCTTTGCAAGAACAATTATTCAAGCATGCTTGCCTGCAATTATCCAAACTCGTTTCAGTTGTGTTTGCATCACCAACGAAAAAGATGAAGTCACATCCTTTAACTCTTGAAAATTGTGATTTTCAGAAGCTTCACAAGAAAATGGAGTAATTTTTTAGCAGCGAGAGATCCAGCTGGTGATCACTTAATTGCCTAAAATAGTTATCGTTGTTACCAGTTCCTCCAGGACAATTGCACTGCCCAGTTGAGCAAATACCATAATTCCCACAAACAGTTGGGTAGCTATACTCTCCATCAGATAAATCTTTTGTCAGAAGATCGCCCACTTCTGTCCACCCTGAGGTCGAGTTCCACTCGTAAACTCAGATGCCCATCTGACCCGAATTTAATGTACTGCATCGAGGTTACTAGTTTCACAGGAATTGTATCATCAGGCTGGTGTGGCTCAGCGGACAATATGTAAAGAGAAAGATTTCCATTCAGGAATCTATATTATATGGCTCGGTCCTGCATTTAGAGCAAGAGCAAACAAACCATTACTAGGACACCTGTAGGGCACTTGTAGACCAGTTCGAAGAGCAAACAAACCATTACTAGGACACCTATATGGCACATGTAGACCAGTTCGAAGAGCAAACAAACCATTACTAGGACACCTATAGACTAGTTCGAAGAGCAAACAAACTAGACGGCTCCATTGCTAGTAATGAAAAGTGATAGGACACCTGTAGACCAATTCAAAGTTGAGATGCTAGTTGTGAACGTTTGCCCTTCTACTACCAGACAGATCCTTTGTTTCCATCGAAGAGCATGGGATTTCCTGTCTCCATCATGTTTAAGCCCACGACAGAGTTGCCGGTGGATGGTTTCCATCATTGTTCCCATTGGTTTTTGAAGGGGTAAAATAGGCATCTTGAAAAAAATTATTATGGGTTTAACGTTTTCCATCTTGTTCATTAACGGAAGGGAGGTTTTTATTGATTTTTTTGAAAATAAAAGGGAGGTTTTTGTTAAAGTAAAATTATAGGGGGATGTTTTTATGATTGTCAGAAATTTCAGGGAAGGTTTTTGTATTTTACCCTTTTATTATTTTTGAGAATCACATTTTTTGGGGTTCTACTTCTCACCCATAAGGGTAATTTTTGATCGTTGATATCAATAAAAATAACCTTTTTAAGTTAATATAATCCCTGGATTAAGTTAATTTTCTTGAAAAATATGAAACAAAGGAGCAGATGGTGTTCGCCTCCTTCCTCTTCTCAAACGGTGAACGGAACCAGTTATCTTTTCTCATTAATTCTCTCTCCTCTTTCTCATTAAATCCTTTAATTATCTCTTCTTATTAATTATATCATTAATTATCTCTTCACTAATGAGAGAATGATGGTTCAGCCCAAGTCATAGGCCCAAAATACAGTTGGGGTAGGTGCCAGCTCAGAATTGATGCTAATTCATGGGCGCATTGATGCATAGAGTGGGGGTAATTGACCTTTTGAAATGCTGTAGATCTGCAGTGGAAATCAGAATCCTGCAATGGGCATGTCCGTACTTCTTCGTTTCAATAACCTTTTTTCTTTATTATTTTATTAAATTGCTTAAAATTCATTAACTTTATCCATATCTATATTCATTTCAATTTAACTTTAACTTTATATACATTAAATTTATTTATATTAGATTATAACTATCAATAAAAAAATAATTATATTGAAATGGAGATATTCAATGATATATTATTAGGCTAAATAATCTACTTCAATTTAAAAGATAATGATTTTTTAAGTTAATTAATGTAATAATTCAAAATAAATATTATTTAATTCACTCAACAAGTAAAACTAATGTTTTAAAAATCAACTTGGAAGTTGAATAGTTTTCACCTCTAGGCCACGGGTCAATGGTTCAACTGTATAGGTTGAACAAATCAAACCATGGCACATCATTTAAGACCACAAAATAAGCTTTTTTTTTGTATGGTAGGTTTTAAAAATCATGAAAAGTTACCCAAAATAAAAGATCACCCCAATCAGACAATTGAACACAACGGTGAGTCCTCTAGAAGTTTTCAATACATTGTACAGGTGGAACAAATCAAACCATGGCATATCATTTAAGACCAAATAAGTTTTTTTTTTTTGTATGGTAGGTTTTAAAAATCATGAAAAGTTACCCAAAATAAAAGAAGATCACCCCAATCAAACAATTGAACACAACGGTGAGTCCTCTAGAAGTTTTCAATACATTGTATATTATAACCTATGACCCAATGATTAGATCAAAAGGGTCAATAGTTCAACCACTTAGGTTGAACGAATTTTGCCCAAATCAATGGTTTTTGACAAAACAATAGCTTTTAGGAAACATAAAATTAGAAATAGGACCGAGTGATGGTTCAAATGGTTTAACTATTTCAGTCAATGACCAATTGAAAACATTGAATAAAACATCATAAAAATTATAGTACTTTTGTATTCCATTTGAAATAATAAAAATTAAATAAGCATAGTAAAAGTAATTTATTAAATTACTTAAATAAGATAAAAATAAATTAGTAAAAGAAATAAGATAAATTAAAAACTAATATCTATTTAAAATTAATATAAGCATAATACAAGATGGTCTAACAATTGTTAGTTTTATAATTAATTTTTATTAACGAACTTAAATTCCACTGAAAAGTAAAATTTAATATAATCGATTAAATTTAATAAGGATCAATAAAAAGAAAAATTAACAAAAAATATTAACCTTAAATATAGTTTAATTGATTTAAAATCAACTTATATTCTATTTTAAAAAAGTGAAATTATAAAAACCTCCTTGGGTTTTCTAACAATCCTATGATCCTCCCCTATATATGTTTTGACCTTAACAAAAATCTCCCATATTGATTTGAAACACGGTGAAGATATTTTCCTTCTGTTAGCATTTGAATTAGAAATTGTTGATGTAATGCATTAATTTTCTATAAATACCAACTTTACCGTTAACTAACTTTATTAAAAAATAATTACAAAGAAAAATATATATTGGTAAAAGAATATTTTTACCTAGAAATATTACAGAAATAATTACAAACCATAAAATTGTAAAAGTTAATAAAAAATTTAGCACTAAAATACAAAAAATAATACAAAATCATCTAAAACATAGGAAACTAGCCACTCTTACTTTCTTAATAAAACTCATGTATTGCACAGGTCCCAACTAGTTTCTCTCTAAAAACACAATTAGGAGAGGTGAAAAAACCACTTAGAATCGTCAATTCTCATTACATATTTTTAATATAAAAAACACGTGTCACACGTGAAAATGGGGTTTTATGGTAATTATTGTTAATCCTCAAAATAATTGTCTATTTTATATAATTATTATTTTATTTAAGACATCATGCATTAACTCATTTGACCCATGTAATTGAATTATTAACTAATAACTTGATTCTTTTAATATCATGAATGAATATATAATACTAGATACATGATAGAAATAATCCTTCTTTTGGGCTTCGATCCACTATAAAGACTTCAGATTTGGCCCTAAGGTTATGTTTTAGGCCAGAGCTAAAGCCCATATCTTAGGTACTAAGCCCGTTCCAAGCTTGACCAAAATGGCTCTTAAGACATGCCTACATATTTCCTATACTTTTTGTATCTCTGTATTTTTATATATTTTAAACGTTTTATTAATGACGTTTTTTATTTTTCTATGATTTCTATTTTATTTATGACATAACAAGTTGATTCATTTTATCACTTCTAGATGGTTGACGTGCTTAATCGATTGCACTTTTATTTATGTCTAATTATATTACACGTTTTTTGTAATTTTTATAATTTTATTTTTTGTGTTATTTGTTATGACATTAATTAGCTATTTTTATATAAATTTTATTTTATTTATGATGGGCAATAATTATTATAGCTGGAATGAAATCCGAGTAATTTATTATCATGAGTTACTAATAAATGGACATTTTACCGTTGTTGAAAAACCCAAGAAAACAGATTTGAAATGGCACTCAAATGAAAATAAAACAGAGATAAAGAGAAAGCAAGCACAGAGAACACACATATTATGTGGTTCGGCTTATAACCTACGTTCACGGGGGAAGGAGGAGCATAAATCCACTATATTGTAGGTAATGGAGAAAAAATACAGAGTTGTACTTTCACAGAAAACCCTGAGCCCCAAATACACTCAATGTCTCACACATCTCTCTCAAGACTCAGACTCTTGTATACAAGAGAAAAAACTCCCGAAATACATGACTCTTTGTATTTGGTTCGGACCTATAAGATGAATACAGATCGAGTCCATATCCCCTAGCAGCCCAAGCCCTACGCATCCACCACAAACCACTATGAAATTTTGCTTTCAGATTTTTCTTAAATTAATTCGGAGCAGATTCATGAAGCAGGTCACCACAAAGAATTCAAGGCATAAATATAACATTTACAAAATCAGTTATGTTTCAAAACCAAATTACAAAAATGATAAGAAGAAGAAAGTTATTTTATTTTACCATATACTTTGGAGTTAGTCTCACTTTAATATTCGAATTTCAATAGATGTTGTTGTATTACCTGAACTCCTAAACATTTCCTCGGAAAGTCACAAATACAGAAGGTTGGAATACGGACGCATTTAACATTTCCTCGGAAAGTCACAAATACAGAAGGTTGGAATCAAAGCTTAGAGATGACCTTTACTAAAAAAACAAAGCAACAAATTATCTCAATTCCACATGACCTTTACACCAAAGCAGCAACTATCACAGTCAACCGAGGAAGTCTATAAGGCCAATAATCCCAATCTCATTTTTGTAATGTCGTAGTGGGATCACCTCAATTGATTTGGGTGCTTCGGCTTGGATTTGTTAGAGAGGGGTCCCCCAGTTGGCTCTTGACAAAGATGGTCACCAGTGGTTTGAAGTTTAGAATAAAAGGTCCAATAAAGCTTGTCTCTACTACATGGGGACTTTGTTGCAATGGAAAAGTGGGAGAACAATGGGAAGGAGAGAAAAGAAACATTGTTTTAAAATCTTAAATCTTGATGTATGAGGCATACGCCTTGAGGCAAGATGCACAGATTTTTTCTCAAGGCTTAAGCCTTTGTCAAAATGAGCATAAGCCTCAGGCCTCAAGATGTGATGTATAGCTAGAGGCGTAAAAAGGAGTAAGCCTCAATTATTAATGATTATACATCAAATAAAATAAAAGAATAAAGAAGAAAAACCAATAAGGAAAATGAAGTTCTATTAGTTTTTCTTAGTGCTTTAAGAGAGTTCAATGCAAAAAGGGTTAATGAAGTTCTTAGTTTCTTTTGGATAAATCAAGTGAGATTTTTCTTATTATTCCAAATCTAATATCCCAAGTATTTTTATTTTTCTCATTCCTTTTCCAAATGAATTATTATTATTATTATTATTATTATTATTATTTGCATAGATCAAATCAACTAATTTGTTACCTTTCTTCTAAATTAGTTGTTTGAATAGTTTGAGAAGTTTGCATTTTGAAACATGAAATATAAAATGTTTTTAATTATTAGTTGATTAATTACTAGTTTCTTTAATGCTTATAATGCCGAAGCTTATTGCTTATAAATTTTTGTTTAGGGATATGTGTACCTTCTATCATTCTAATTTAGTATATTATATGTTATTTTTTCAATGAACAACTTTAATTAATTTTTTCCCTAAACCTTAATGATTGTGCCTTGAGACTTATGCCTCACCTTTTTGGGTCATTATGCCTCGATTATGCTGCCTTTAACCTTTTAAAATCTTGAAAAGAAATGTGGGGAAGATGTAGTAAGTTCACAGCATAAGGTGGAGGGAAGAAGAAGATGATGATAGGGGAAGATAGAGAATAATAGAATAGTGAGAAGATGAACTGGTGGTGGATTTGGGGCTATTCACCGTTGTTTTGGTTTAAACTTGATTCTTGAGGAAGAAGATGATGAACCTTATCTTCTTATGAAGGGTAGTTTTGATACTTTCAAAATTTTTGAGTTGCACATGTTATCACGTGATATAGATAATTGTGCAGCATCACAATTTGAAGTTTAGGTACGTACTAAAGAGAGACTAGCCCCAAGACATGGCACGTTTTGATTCTTTTCCTCGTGCTAAATATAGGAATCAATGTCATGTTTCTCATAGTTTTATTGACTTAGTTTGTGATTTTGAACTTCAGGAGTTGTTTCCTAGAAGGGGTGGTATTTCTTGGTTTAAGTTTGTTCGTGGTTTAGGGAATCTATCTAGGAATTTAGATAGTTTTTTGCTTCATCTTCTTGACTTTCATTGTTTGCTAAGGTAGATTTAAACCCTTTAGCTATGTAGAAGCCTAAGCCTTTTAGGTTTTATAATATGTGGCTAAATGTGAAAGGTTGTAGTGTTGTTATTGAGGATGCTTGGAATTTCCAGATTAATGGTTTTGTGGCTTACAGGGTACAGTTAAACTAAATCGTATTAAAAATGATGTTAGAAGATGAATTGGAATAGCTTTGGAGGCATTAATGCTCAATTGGCTTTTATTGAGGAGATTATGGAGATTGAAGCCATGGTTTTCAAAACTGGAAGCCAGTCACCTAACTGGTTTCATTTTTCCCCAAAACCGAATTTCTCTCTAAAATCGTTGATTTTGGTCAGTGAATCGCTGGACTGGACGGTTAATCGTTCGAACAGTTTTGACTGTTTTTTATTTTTTTGAAATTTTTTAGTTTTTTATTTTTCTGTCAGAATGGGCCGAGCATTCATTTCAAACAGTCAGACTGTTTGACCCGGTAATTGGACCCCTGACCGGTTCAGTCACCGGATTGGTTTTAAAAACCATGATTGAAGCTTTAGCTAGTGATATGGATGCTAAACGGTAATTGTTTAACTTGGAAGCCAGAAGGAATACTCTTCTAAACTAGCAAGAATCTTATTGGAGGCAAAAACTATAAGCAGCTGTGGTTGGAGGAAGGAGATAGAATACCCATTTCTTTCATCGGGCTGTTACCATCAGGCAAAATAGAAATTGTATTGATTGTCTTAGAACATGGAGGATGGTGAATGGACTTGTGATCAGGAACTGATTGTTATTAATATTGTGTCTTATTTTAATAATGTGTATTCCATGAACGGTGTTCAGAATTTGGATTGTTTGGATAATCTTTTTTTTTTCCTATCACTACTGAGGAAGAGAATGCTAAACTTATCAAGGTTCCTAAGAAGGGAATGTTGAATTAATCATACTTTTATTACTTTGGTTCTTAAGGAGGAAGTAACTGCTTTCAAGTTTATGTAATGTTGCTTAAAATGTATTTCTCATTTTCAAAATGCCTTTGTCCCGGGAAGACAGTTAATCGATAATGTAATTACAGCTCAAGAGGTTTTGCATTTTATGAGGAAGTGTAAGAGAGGTGTTGTGTTCTTAGCTATAAGTAATGGAATTTTCTTATCTCTGTTATGAAAGCTTTGGGTTTTTCTAAGCATTGATGTTATTTGATTTATTTTGTATCTCTGTCGTTACTTATTCTTAGTTAATAGTTCTGTGGAGGGCGGGCATATTTCTCCTTCTTGTGGTTTAAGGCAGGGGATCCTTTTTTTTCCCATTTATTTGTTTTGGGAATGGAGGTGTTTTCTAGACTTTTGGTGGAGGAGGAGTCAGTTGGTAGAATCCATGGAATTAGGATTGCTCGTAATGTCCCTTCTATATCTCATTTATTGTTTGAAAATGATGTTTTAATTGTATTTATAAAAGCTTCTAAGGAGGAAAGAACTAATTTTTTGGATGTTCTTTATCTCTTTCAATCTATGTCAAATCAAGCTATTAATTGTAGTAAATCCAGAGTGTATTTTAGTTGTAATGTTCATCATATTTTAGTAAATCCAGAGTCTTGGTGTTCCGCTTCTTTCTCAAAAGAATAGTGTCTTGGGTTTCTTTTCTGTTGGATAAGATTCATTCCAAGTTAAATGGCTGGAAGGCTGATAAGTGATAATCTTTCTCAAGCAAGTAGCTGATTCTTTTAAAATCTACTCTCTAAGCTATCCCTAGTCATGTTATGTCTGTAATGCAACTTCCTAAGACTGTGAATGACAAAATTGATCCGATTCAAAGCAGGTTTTGGTGGAATTTTGGAGAAGGTAGCAAAGGTTTTGTCCGGGCCAATTGGGACCTTCTTTATTCTCCTATGTCTCAAGGTTGTCTTAAGGGGCGTTTGGCAAGTCTTTCTGAGTGGTCTTTCAAGCTTTTCAAAGCTTATAAAGACCTGATTTTGAGTTTTTTCATTTGGTAAATATCGCAATTTGGAGGGAGAGATAATTCTCTTTTTATTGATTTCGTAAACATTACAAAGATATATATATATATATATATATATATAGCAAATGAAGAAACAAAAAAAAAAGAAAAAAGAACAAAAAGGAAAACTGATAAATTGTAAATTACAAGTTTAGTCTTCTAATAGCCCCCCTCAAGCTGGAGCATACAAGTTTTGAATGCCCAGCTTGTAGATTGAGCTATTGAATGAGTGAGGTGGCAAGGGCTTAGTGAAGTAGTCAACTAATTGGTCTTCAGAAGTTACTGGCATCAGGTGGATCAAACTGGCTTGCAATTTTTCCCTTACAATGTGGCAATCTATGTCAATATGTTTTGTACGCTCATGAAAAACTGGATTACGAGCAATGTGAATAGCTGATTGATTGTCACAAAAAACAAGAGCAGGAGCAACTTGTGGGATCTGCAAATCTTTTAATAAATAAGTAAGCCATTGAACTTCACATGTAACAGCAGCAAGGGCACGATACTCAGTTTCAGAGGAAGATTTGGAAACAATTTGTTGCTTCTTGGATTTCCAAGATATTAGACTATCTCCCAAAAAAACACAATGGCCAATGATAGATCTCCTGGTATCAGGGCATGAAGCCCAATCTGAATCTGAGAAGGCTTTCAACTATAGAGATGATGAAGCAGAGAAGAACACTCCTTGTCCAGGACTAGCTTTTAAGTATCGAAAAATTCTATGTATGGCTTGCATATGAAGGTCTGTAGAGCAGTCCAAAAACTGAGAAAGATGTTGGACAGCAAAACAAATGGCTGGCCTTGTGCTACATAAATAAATTAGTTTGCCAACCAATTTTCTGTAAGAAGTAACATCTGTTAGAGGAGTACCACCATCTTTATCAAGTCTTTGAGAGGTAATCATAGGAGTAGATACTGGCTTGCTGTTTATAAAACCTGTTTCCTCCAAGAGATCAATCACATACTTCCTTTGGCTGAGATTAATGCCAGTCGTGGATCTGACAATTTCTAGGCCAAGAAAGAACCTAAGTTGGCCGATATCTTTAATTTTGAAAGTATCATGTAAGAACTTTTTGACCTCATTTATCAATTCAATGTTGTCACTTGCCAAAATGACATCATCAACATAAATTAGCAAGGCTATAAAATGAGAACCAGCTTGTCTTGTGAACAGAGAAGTATCAGAAATTGCCTGAGTGAATCCTTGAGACAACAAGGCATCAGTGAGTTTTTTAATCCATTGTCTACTTGCCTGCTTGAGACCATAGAGTGACTTAGTTAATCTATACACTTTTGAAGGGTCAGAAGTTTCAAAACCTTGGGGAAGAGTCATGTAAACTTCTTCATGTAAGTCACCATGCAAAAAGGCATTGTTAATATCCAGTTGCTGCAAATGCCAATCTTTAATAGCTGCAACAGCAAGTAAACATCTAATAGTTGTTATTTTTGCAACTGGAGAAAAGGTATCAAGATAACCAATGCCATTCTGTTGAGTATAGCCCTTGGCAACTAATCTTGCCTTGTATCTTTCAATGCTACCATTTGCATGATACTTAGTTTTAAAAACCCATTTGCATCCTACAGGTTGTTTTCCTGTAGGTAAATCGGTTAAATCCCAAGTATTATTTTGCTCTAATGCTTTGATCTCAAGTGCCATTGCATCCTTCCAGCATTGTGATTTTATAGCCTCATTATAGGTTCTAGGATCTTTAGTTTGGGAGATTTGAGTAGCAAAGATTCTATGAAAATAAGATAATTTGTGAGTGGAATAGGTAGAAGATATGGGGTGAGGATTGGAGGTTTTGAAAATAGAATTGGCTTTAAGATTTGGTATTTGACAGTGATATTGGTCAAGATATGAAGGAAGTGTATGAGGTCTGAATGATCTTCTAGGTTGGGTTTCAGAATGTGTACTTTGTATGGGATCTGGTGAAACATTAGTAGAAGGGGTTGGATCAATAGTGGTATTATCTGAAGTGGTAAGTGGTGTTGATTGATTAGTAGATGAAGATGTGAAAGAAGGTGGAGAGGGTTTTTCTAAAGGAACTGCATATTCTGTGGGAAGAACGAAGTCCGAATTATCTATTGAGAAAGAATTAGAATGAAAAGGAAACGAGTGTTCATAGAAATGAACATCTCTTGAGACAATGACCTTTTTAGTTCTTAAATTATACAAACGAAAATCTTTAGTAGCAGAAGGATAGCCAAGAAATACACAGGGATCGGCTCTAATATCAAACTTAGTTCTATCTGTATCAAGTATAGAAGCAAAACAAATGCATCCAAAAACTTTCAAATGATCAAATGAAGGAGCAGCATGATAAAGAAGCTGAAATGGAGTTTTGATTGAAATGATTAGGGAAGGAGTTCTATTTATTAGATAGATTGCATAAGAAATACAGTCAGACCAGAAGGAAAGGAGAAGTTGTGATTAAAACTTGAGAGCTCTGGCAACATTCAAAATATGCTGGTGTTTTCTCTCAACAATAGAATTTTGTTGAGGAGTATACACACATGTAGTTTGATGAACAATACCTCTTGAAGCATAAAAATCAGGCATGTTAAATTCCATAGCATTATCAAATCTGATACACTTTACTTTTGTAGAAAATTGAGTTTCAATCAAAAAACAAAAGTTTTGAATATGTTGTCTAGCTTCAGATTTAGTTTTCATAAGGTATATCCATGTAAATCTACTCTTGTCATCAACTATTGTCAAAAAATATTTATATCCATAAAATGAAGGAATAGAAAAAAGACCCCATGTATCAATGTGAATCAAATCAAAATAGTTGGTAGAAGTGGATTGACTGATGGGGAATGAAAGTTTTCTTTGTTTGGCATAATGACATATAGAACCATAATTTGAAGACAGTAGTGTTATAGAATGATCCAATGCTCTCAAAAGTTTCAATCGAGGATTGGTCAAATGCCCCATCCTAAAATTCCATATATCAGTTGCATTAGGCTTATTACAAAAAGGAACAGAAACAAAATTACAAGTAATGAAAGAATTACAAGAAACATAAGGTAGGATAAGCTTGTACAGGTCATTGACCTTCTTAGCTAATCCAATCATCTTCCAACATTGATGATCCTAGAGGATACAAATATTGTGTTGAAAAATGAGACAATAAGGGTATGAATCAGTAAGCTTGCTAGTAGATATAAGATTGAAAGAGAAATGAGGTATATAAAGAACATTATGAAGTACAAAATTGGAAGAGAATATAGCAGTTCCTATGTAAGAAACTAAAACATTTTGATTATTGGGTAAAATGACATGTGTATTTGTGACAGGTGTATAGGTTGAAAAATTGGATAAGCTATTGGTTATATGATCAGTGGCACCGCTATCAAGAATCCAGTGTGTTTGATGAGACTCATTATCATTAATGGTGCATGAAAGAATGAATTTACCTGACTCGTTAGCAATTGGAGTAAAGGTTGATGTTAGCTTATTGACCTGAGGTGTGGAGAAAGATGCTAATGCAAAACCAGGAGCAAGGTTGACTTGCTAAAGCAGACTCATGAGTTGATTGTATTGATCCTGAGTAATTGGAGAGGTGGCCATATTATTGGCTGAAGTGAACTCATTATGACCTCTAGATGCAGAATTAGGAATTGAAGAATCCGCAACATCTGTGTCTTCATCTACTAATTCACTGTTATAAGAAATTTGATTGGCATGCGCAGCTTTTGAACCAAATCTGCCTTTTCCTCCTCTGTAGCCAACTGGATACCCATGCTTTTTATAGCAAGTTTCAACTGTATGTCCTGGAGTGTTACAATAGCTACAGATTGGCTTGGATCCTGTATTAGCATAGGACCTTCTTGAATTAGTGGTTCCTGAACCAGAGTTAGAAGAGGAAAAAATTCTCTAAGATTGCTGTGAATTTTGTAGAACAAATGGTCTTCAATTGTAATTAGATCATTGTCCTTGGGTTAAGAACACAGAGGCTGGTTCCTCAAGTTTAATCATAGGATTATTGAATTGTCTTTCATGCTGAAGCACTAAAGAAAACAATTTGTTAATGTTGGGCAAAGGATCCATCAAGAAGATTTGTGACCTTACTGTTGCGAAATTATCATTGAGGCCTTTCAAGAATCTGATAGAATAATCATTCTGATAAGCTTTCTTAACATCTTTGAGTGCTTGACAAGAACATTGGGGCTCACAAGGGCAAACTGGAACAGATCTAAGAGTAACATATTCATCCCACAGAATCTTTAATTGTGTGTGATAATCAGTGACAGAAAGTGAGTTTTGTCGAAAGTTATAAATCTCTTCTTGTTGTTCTGACATTCTTATAGCATCTCCTTGAGAAAATTTATCATGCAAGTCCTTCCAAATATCCACAGCATTGTCTAACCACAAAATACTTTTAGCAATTGAAGGTGATAAGGAACGAACTAACCATGAATATACCATCGTGTTGCATCTTTGCCAGGCTGGATAAGTAGGATCATCCTTCGAAGGAATTAGTATGCTTCCATCAACAAAACCAAGCTTATTCTTTGAAAGTAAAGCCATTCGCATGGATTTGAACCATGAATGAAAGTTAGGCCCTGATAAAACCGGTGAAACTAACACCAGGGATGGATTCTCATTCAGATGAAGGTAGAATGGATTTGATGGTGTATCTTCAGGCCTTGCTGTAATTGCAACTTGCTGTTGCACAATAGGACGAATTTCGTTGTTTGCCATGTTGATTACAGCAGAAAAGTGATGTATGCAAGCGGAAGACTGAAAGGACGCCTACAAACAGAACAAGCAACGATAATATTTCCAATCGTTCAGTAGAACTTCAGAAGCGGAAGACCGAAGGGATACCAACAAACAGAACAAGCAACGATAATATTTCCAGTCGTTCAATAGAAATTCAGAAGCGGACAGTAATGGAGAGCCCTTCTCAGATGTTCAAACTATTCGTTAATCCAATCAGTATTGCAGAGTATGGAGGACGTTCTTGATGGATTCATGTTTCAGCTTGCTCAACAGCACTAGTAGTAGCAAGAGGAAGAAACCAGTAACAGATTTTTTGATCTGCAAAGCCCTACTGTTGCAAACCCCAATCAATGTCGTTGAAAGCCGTTCGAATCTCCATTCAAAGACAAATATTGGAAACCACAAAAAAAAAATAGAACCAATGGAACAGATCAACGTATTCTTCGTTTTATAAGAGATTAGAAAGAAAATAGATTGATGGAACAGATCTTAAGAAAAGCCAGCATTATCAAGTCAATAATCTTACCCGGCGAGATTGTGAAGCAGGACTCCCTTAAGCACTAGATCTGTCTGAACCTGCTGTTCAGTGCCGCAGAAAGACTGTGATGAAGAAAACAGATCTTGGAGAAGACCCAAAAAGAAAGAACTAATAACCTCATCCGGCGATCATCAGTGAAGCGGAGATACGTCAAGAATGCCGTTCTGTACCGTAGGATAATATATCTGCCAGCGAATCCTTCTCAGTTCAGTGCCGTTGGGAAAAGAACAACGAGATACTCCTATTTCGTCGAACACCACAAAGAAGCAAGAAAGAGGAGCGAGCAACAATGTCTCTTCGACCTAGTTCCCGAACCGACGTTCGCAAGAAATCCTACAAGATTGGCATTGATGCAGACGAGGCTTAGCGAGCAACAATCTTGTCGAGATCAGAAAGAACAAACGAGAGGACAACCTCCCAAAGAAACGCAGAAAGAAAGAAAAAAAAAAGAGAGAGAGCCTATCTTTGAAGGCGTATGTGACAATGGCGACGCCGGAAAACGCTGTAGCAGAAAATTTATGCAGCTCTGATACCATATCGCAATTTGGAGGGAGAGATAATTCTCTTTTTATTGGTTTCGTAAACATTACAAAGATATATATATATATATATATATATATATATATATAGCAAATGAAGAAAAAAAAAAGAAAAAAGAACAAAAAGAAAACTGATAAATTGTAAATTAAAAGTTTAGTCTTCTAATAGTAAACAAAAAGACAGGCCCCCAACCTTTAGGGATGTCGAGTAGTGCAATATCTAGAATGACAGAATGAATCTTCATCTTGAAACTCCTTTTCAAACGTGTTTCCACTGTCCAAAACCATACTTCTATTTAAAATTTGAAAAGCTTGTTTCCGCCGTATCAGACTAGCTCACAGAATTTGTTTCCACTTTCCAAATGAATCAACATGCAGCTCGGACCAATCCAAATTGATATCTGGAAGCTTTTAATATATTTGCATCATAATATTGGACCCGGTGTATGTCATTTTGAGCGTTGCATCAAATGTTTTTCTGTTATACTTGAGTAGGTAAAATTTTCTTGGATTTAAACAACTTCTGGACTGGTATCTATAATAAGAGTTTGCATAGCCTATTCTGAATTGGAATCCATGAAGTTGGAGCAAGGAATAACCACTTTAACCTATCATCTCATGGGATTCAAATATTATGTTCATCTCTGATTGTTAAAATTCTGGTGGCTTGAAACTCCAAGAATTTTTGGTTTCCCTTAAAGGCTTAAAACTGTTTCTATTTATCTATTTACCTATTACGTTTGTCTAATAGTTAATTCCATGTATTAATTATTGAGTCAATAATGAAACTAATAATCTGTCTAAGAGATTGTAACCATATCTAGGCTTAACAATAATGAGATATTGTAAGTATGCCTTTTAGCTGGAAGAGAGATAATGAAAGTGATAAATCCTTTATATGCTATTCTCTTATGATTTATAATCGGTTCTTTGTGTGCTTTCGAAAACTTGAAAACTTGCAGCCTTAACTATGAATTGTGGTAAACCATGCAAGTTCAAACAAAAGGAGAAGAAAAGGAAAGGAATGTTATTCAAATGTATGTGTGTGTGCAAATCTGAAAATTTTCGTGTGATTTCCTCATGAACTCGGTACTATGAATTACTTTTTCAGACCTAAAATCTCCCGTTTTGGTCTGTAACATGGCTTGGATCTTGCTCTGTTTGCATTTACGAAATACTACTATTAATTACCTTTCAAATCTAAAATTTCTCATGCTCTACTATGAGTTAAATTTTCTAGACCTAAAATCTACCATTTTGCTTTGTGATAACGAAATACTACTATTGCTTTGTAAAACTATGGTAGTACAAATGATTTGAGTGAAAATTCTGAATTATTTTTGTTTAATTCAAATTTTACCTTATTTTGTTTTATCGCAGTATAGATGAGGTAAAATAAGACCTAAAGCAATCTGTTACCAGTCATCGCCCTTGCATTCTGCAATCATTAGCTGCAACTTTGAGAAATCAAATCAAAACGTTCATCATTCTTAGTGGCTGCAACATGATTATGGGACCTCTTGGGCAGTGTTGATTCAATCTACGGATCGTGTTCCCGATTCAACATTGATTATCTGTACTTTACTAAAATTTTTTGCGTATGTACTGTTAGGAACAAAGACAAGTGGGTATTATAGCATAGGTTGGACAATACATTCAAAAAACCAACAATTTTTTTAAGGGGGAACAAACCATAAATTTCTCTTTTTTATTTTTTTGTGATACCATGTATTGGATTGTTTGTATTGAACTAATTGTTGGAAGTATTCATATTAAACTAATTTCATGTATTTAAATAATTACTTATTATGTGATGAATTATATAGGGCTCACATTGATTTTTTGCATAGGTGAATGTGTGAGTGGGGCCCATAGGTGATGACCACATATGTCAATGTATAGATGGAGACTACATTGATATCTTGCATAGTAAAATGTATGAATGAGGCCCAATTTAATATTTTGCATAGGTAAGTATGTAAGTGGAAGTGTGGAACCCACAAATACTATTTGCATGTTTGAATGTATTAGTAAGCCCCACACATGACGTTTCACATGCATGTAAGAGGGACCGGCAAGTATGTTTACCAAATACTCTTTGGATCTTTTTAACTTTTGAGAAAATCATTGGAAAAAATTACAATCAAACGGTTTTTAGTCTTTAAAGATCTATTTATGAAAGTTCATCAATCTTTGGAGGTCTTAAATTTTTGGAAGATCTTTTAAAGAAGACTTTCCAAACGCCTCCTAACTAATCTTCTATCTAGGGATTTAAAGCATCTTGTTTTCAATATAATTTATCTAAATTTATTAATACTATTAATGTCATTTATATGGAGTCTCTTGTCATTTCTTCTAATGCAGGTATAAGGGGTATAGGTCGAATAAGGGTGAGACCATCTTTTTATAGATCATTATGTGTACCCGTCTTGTGTTCTATCATGTGATGGAGGCGTTATCTCCCAATCCTGTGGTTCTTTTGGTGTGGTGGGTTATAATTCTGACGGTGTTTTCTGGTTGCTACAGGTGGGCCCTGCTTGTTCATGATGGTGCTACTGAAGATGAACTTTTTGCTACTTGGAAGGCTATGCTGTTGTCTAAGGAATGTGGCTTTTTGTCTGTTTTAATTAAATCTGTTAGTGAGGTGGTTATGAAGGCTTTGAATTCGACCCTGTCTAAGCTTCCTTGGTCTTGTTTTAAGCTTCTGAATAGGATTTTAATGTTGAAAATCTATTTTAAATATATTAAATTTGTATTTGTAAATAGATCTTTTACAATACCTAGTCATGTTATGCTAGGCAGGTAAGATGTTTCCTATGGACTTATTTTTGGGAGGGGTCTCCCCCTCGCTTCCTTTCAAACTTTTGTACTATGAATAATATATTATAATGATATTTGGTTTCTAGTGATAAAAAAAAAATGAAATTTGAAATGGCCAACCATGGAGAAGAAAAGAAAACATAGAGGAGGGAGGACAATGCTCCCCCATTAGACCTGTTTATGGGTCGGGCCGGGCTTTTGTTTTTTATTAACAAGATTTTTTCAGGTTTGAGTCCGAGCCCGGCCCTCATAAAAGCCCGAAGCCCGGGCCCGACCCTAAAGTCCGACCTAACAGAGGCTGAAATGCAGGGCGACTGAGTTCACTGGTGGTGCGGCTAGCGTCGGTGCCTGAGTTCGCCATCACCGGTGCTTGAGTTCACTGGTTCCTGAGAATATGCAACAATGTATGAGAATGAAAACTGCGAGAGAGACAAGAGAGAGAGGAATGGTGGAGAGAGAGAAGATTCACCGCCGGAGAGAGGGGCGATTGAGTTCACTCGTGGTGCGGTTGGCGCTGGTGCCTGAGTTCACTAGTTCCTGAATCCTAAGAATATGTGAGTGCGTGCGAGTGAGAATTGTGAGAGAGACAAGAGAGAGAGACAACCGGTGCCTGAGCTTGCCTATCACCCCTGAGACTGAGAACAATGGCTGCTTGCTTAGATTTGCGCTGATTATTGAGAGTGAGAATGAGGAGAGAAAGATAAAAGATGAAAAGAGGGAATAGGAAAGGTTAATTGGCTAGGGATTACAATAAAATACAAAATGTTGAGTCGGGCCGGACTTTTGTGACAAGTCCCGAGCCCGGCCCGTAAAATAGTCAGGCTCGGGCTTTTAGGCCCGAGGTCAAGCCCGCAGGCTAAAGTTCATGTGCAAGCCCATCTAAGAATCGGGCCAGGCCGGGCCGGCCCGTCGGGCTACCCAGCCCATAAACAGGTCTATCCCCCATCCATCCATGAAGAAAGAAAAGCCAAAGACACAACCCAACCACAAGAATTCCAATTGCAACTAACGACTATTCTCAATCATGAAGTGATAACTCGGAAGCCATCCGAGAGAAGAGGGAGTGATGGACTCCCGGTGTAGAAATAATTTTTTATTTGTTGTGACTCCAACAACAGGATAAGGGCTATCTGGGTAAGTTAGGGAGAAGAAAAAGGTGTTAGGAACCCTCTCTTCTTTCAATGTGAATGCCATTCCCCAAAAATGTGGTAGACCTCTTGATGAATGTAATTACTCACTTGATGGGTACGAGCTTCCTCGGATTTTGGTGAGTTTCCTAAATGTGCAAGAACTCATTTTTGGTGAGTATGAGCCGAGTCCCAAAACCTCTTCGAACTCTGATAAACTTCATAAATTTGCCAAAACTCACATCTAATGAGTACGAACCGAGTCCAAGAGCCTCTTCAAACTCTGATAAGCTTCCCAAATGTGCAAGAACTCACTTTCGGTTAATACGAACGGAGTCTGAGAGTATTTTCGGACTCTGGTAAGCTTCTTAAATGTGTAAGAACTCGATTTCAATGTGTATGAACCAAGGCTCAAAATATTGATACTCCATTATGCCTATAGGGACGTATTGGCATATCGGAAAGCCACCAGTACGACATGTATCGGCCCATATCAATACTTTGAACCTTGGTATGAACTGAGTCTGAGAATATCTTCCAATTCTGATAAGCTTTCACATGTTCAAGAACTTACTTTCGGTGAGAACAAACTGAGTCCGAGAGCCTTTTCGGACTCTGATAAGATTCCTAAATATGCAAGACTGAATATGCCTACACTGCTATCACCACCATTATTAAATTCTCTACAAGTCTACATTCATTTTATTTATTGTTCACGTTTTTGTTTGGAAGAGAAAACGTCTACTCTAATGTTGCATTCGGTAATAGAGCTTAGACAGAGCTTGAATTCTATACCTCTCAATCATTTCATCTTGTAAGAACCATTATGGGCTTATCCTTTCTACAATCCTAGAATGATTCAGGTTGGAGACCAACGAGTGCGATAGTGCTGGGGCTCCCCCTTCACGTCTCTCTTAGTACCAAGCCTCTACTTGGGTTAAATCCAAATCTGATGGGATTGTATACAGACCCAGGGGAGCGAGTTTGTGCTTTAGAACTCCTCCACTTCAAGCCAAAACCCAACGAGTGGGGCAGTAGTACCAGGGTATTAGCGTACTAGAAAGACTGTCGCTATGGAATTCCTCGCTTTTCTTCGCTTTTCTTCCGCCCGAAAAATCGTAAAGATTGTCGCTATGGCACCCAAGAGAAAGGTATTAGCGTACTAGAAAGATTGTCGCTCCCTGTCTGGATTTTTTATTTCAGCAGGTATTGACTATTGAGCATGACACCTGTTCATATTTCCTTATTTTGATGGCAAGTGAATAGATACAATGAGAACTGGCAGAAACAGTGGTATGGGGTGGGATATTTGCTAAAGGAAGAGAAGAAGTGAAACTTGACATAGTCAAGAAGCTGGAGAAGAACGTTCTGAGCAACGTAGAGAAGGCCGGATTGCTGTCTAGGGCCGAGAAATTAGGGTTTACTTTGTCTTCCATCGAGAGATTGGAGGTTTTGTCCAAGGCAGAGGAGTTTGGCTTGTTGAACTTGATTGAGAAAGCGGTGAGCTTCTCTCCGGCAACGTTAGCATTGGTGGCGTTGTTATTCTTTGTCGCCGGTGTTAATGGATGCTAAATCACTGCTGGTGGATGGAAGAGAGAGAGAGAGGGAGAAGAGAACGAGTATCTCGTCTACGACAATCACTCATGAGTGTCTCATGGGAGAAAGGAGAGGAGAGGAAAATATAACGATGTTTCGTTTTGATTAACTAACGGCGTGAAACATCTTCACATGCTTCAACCGTTTATACGATTTGAAGGACGCGTGGCATGTTTTCAAAATGCGCGAACGGCGCCCTGACTGAGGCTGCTGGACTGAAGCCAAACTCCTCCCCTAGCCTGATTCCATGCTTTCTTGGGCTCATAGCTTAGGGTAGGGGTAGTTTGGAAATTTCAAAAAGGTTTAAGGATAGGAGGGTCCAAGAATTTGATAAGTAAGGGCACTCTGGGATAAAGGAAAACTGACGGCAGCTTAGGTATTTTGAAAGTGACAATATAGATATTTTGAGAAGAGGGATGGTGATTGAGTTTTTGAGGGTTTCGGACTTGTTGGCGGGGTCCAATTGGTCCAAAGAAACTTGGATACAGGGGATTCAAGGTTTAGAGGTCCCAGTCAATAATGTGAACAGAAAAAGAATCTTGACTCCAAGATATTTTGAGGCGAAACTTGATAGGATAGGGTTTTAAGGTATGTAGAGTCTTCTAATAATGTCCAATTAATTAAATAAAGTGTCTATATGGGTGATATATGGTTTAATGGGTGAGGTGAGGTGTTCAACTTTGAGTGCTGACACTACCCATTCGAGCTCGATTCGTCCACATTCTGGTGATGAGGAGGAAGGAGTTCGGATTTTCTACTCACTTTTTTTACCACTCTCTATCCGTCTTGAATTGCAGCCACACTTTGGGTTGATAGCACGCTCCCGATCCCTTCTTCGCCCCCTACCTCGACCTCGAGCTAAATTGTTAAGGCAAAATAAGAGCAGAAACAAAGAATTTGGGAAACAGAATTCAAAGACAAGCCTTTGAAAGTTTTTTTCATCTTCCCCCTTCATTGCTCTAAAATACTGGAATTTATAATTTACAGGCCCAATAAATTTAGCAACTACTAAAAGATAGCAACTACAAAAAATAGCAACTTCTAGAAAATAGCAGTAACTAGAAAATAGAAACTAAAAGAAATAGCAACTTTAGTTCACTACAGATAGTTATTTGGACTGACTCAATAAACTAAAATAAATTAAAATTGCTGCACATGACACACACATCTCTCAATTCATAATAGAGATGTATGGCTCCAATTCACAATGGGTAAAAAGTGAATAGGAAATTCCGACTAAGGCCAAAGGCATTGGTTTTAGCAGCCTAAAAAATTTCAACCTAGTGAGCTAGACATCCATTAACACTACCCGGACCCAGAGGTCATCGTCCGGCAAATATGCATATAAACTTGCCCGGAGCTCAGACAATTGGCTTTGATCATCCTCTAACCACCTTACATACTCCTTGTTGAAAATTGCAGCTGCTGCACAAATAATCAACAAGTTACTTGCTTGTATGGACCCCAATCTAGAGATAGACAAATAACAACAGATTACCACAAAAATGAAGCAATAACTATAAAGAATTTCTATCACTTTTTTTTCTTGATTTTTGGCTTCTAATATGTTTAAAAGAATTGTGATTTCAAAAGCTACCGCAAAAAAAACCCATCGTAACTGATATTTCCTCCCATGCAGCTCCTAAAAAGAGACCATACAAATCACCAAATTCAATAGAAAAAACACACCAATGTCTTAGACATTGCACAAAGAAGTAGACAAGGAACTTTCTTTCTTCTTTGCTTCCTTCTCCATTTCAATGGCTAGACCCAGAAAAGATGAAAAAAGAAGAGATATAATAAGGGGTAATTTGGTTAAACAAAATTTCAAAATTATCATTTTGTCATGTACACTGTTTTTGCCATTTTTTGGGTAAATTGCTGAAACCTCCCTTGAAGTTTGGTAACTGCAATCATCATCTCTAAACTTTTTGGCACAGTTTCAATAGACCCCTTCTGTTAGAATCCTCTAACAAAAAGAAAGAAAATGTCCCAAAAACCCATATAATTACTACCAAAGCTAGTTTCTAAAAAAATAATACAAACTTTATAAACAACAAAAAAATAGAAAATTTAAAATTACAACTTCAACTTTGACCGATCGATATGAAAGGTTAGAAAATAATTGAATTTCAGCGAAGAGATTGGAAGGGCTTGGACTAATGAGTCATAAGAAAAGAAAATTTGGAAAATAAATATTATGACAAAAGTAACTTCATGGGTATTTTAGACATTTTCATGCCTCTTTTTAGAAAATTATAACAAAAGAGGTTTACTTGCAACTAGGGGTGGCCATGAGCCAAGCATTTCATGAGCTATGCTGAGTTCAAGCCCAATTTGCAGGCTCATTTTCCCATCGAGACAAGCTCAATCCTTATAAAGTTTGGCTTATGAGGCTCGCGAGCCTAATCGAGTTTCTACATATATGTATATATGTATACGTACATACACACATATACACATACATATATATAATATTTTTATTTTTATATATAATAATAACAATAAATAACTATTATAATTCTTGATTTTTTAAATATCAAATAAAAAATAATTTTTTATTTTTATAAAACATTTGGCTCACAGTTGAGCTCGAGCCTCATACTTTCTTGGCGAGCCAATCTCGAATAGCTAGCTACTTGGCTCGGCTCAACTTGAACCAACCCCTACTTGCAACTATGTCAAAAAATTTAAGAGAGGTGATTGCAATTATCAAACTCTATGGTGGTTTCATCACCGATCAGAAACTTCATGCAAGGTTTTAGCAATTTACCCTTTTTTATTCAAAACATAACTGATTTCAAAAGCCCCTACCCTAATAAATTGTTCCACCCTTAGAGTTTATTCCTTTATCCCCTTCCGGTGTTTATTTCGAGCACTCTTTACTACTATCCAATTTCTTTTACTTTCTAAGGTATGATGAAGAGAGCTAAGTGAGTGGTGGTTGGGATGGCATGTTAATTGGGTAATCCCAACAGAGTTGTAGATTCGTGTCCCAGTATTTTCACCTAAGGGTGGATTTGATCCAAGCCGAGCCAAATAGTACGAGGCTCAAGCTCAGCTTGAGACTTTTCTACATGGCTTGAGCTCGAGCTTCGCTTGAGTCAAAAATTCAAAAGCTTGAGCTTGGCACCATCTCGAATTTGAGAAAAAATATTTTATAAAAATAAAAAGCTATATATAAAAATATTTTTTATTTTATTATATATATATATATATAAAGTTGGCTCACAATCTGAGCTCTAGTAGGCTCAAGCTCAGCTCGTTTCATAATCAAGCCAGTGAATTGGGCTCAAGCTCGGTTGAAACCAAGCTGAGCCGAGCTCGAGCAGCTCGTGAAAAGATCAGCTCGTTGCCACCCCTATTTTCATCTATGTTGAAAAGTTAGTTTGTTGTGTTAAATACCAAAAAAAGAGTAAATTATAGATAAGTACCCTGTACTTTGGGATAGTGACAGATAGGTACTCTAAACTTTCAATTGAAACACTTGAGTATGCCAAACTCTCAAAAATAGATACTTGGGTCCATCCGTTAGTATTTCGTCAGTTAAACATGACATAATGTCAAAAATACCCTTATTGTGTATTTTTGAAACCATTCTACGAAATAAAGAATGTCATCGTTGAAAATTTTGAATCTATTATGTGTTATCCATGTGGGAATGTCGTTGGGGGAGACACGTTTGGTTACCTAAGAATGATTTTAGAAATATATGAGAATGATATTTTTGACATTATGTAATGTTTAAATGATGGAATACTAACAGATGGACCCAAGTATCTATTTTTTAGAGTTGAGGGCACTCAAGTATTGCAATTGAAAGTTCATATAAAACATATATATCTATCACTATCCCAAAAGTATAGGATACCTATATTTAATTTGCCAAAAAAAAAGTTACAATAAAAGAGGCATATATAATGGTTTACATGTACATCTTTCATCAAGGGTCCATTCGATCAATCACTTGACTAAATTTAACAAGATCTTGATGTAGGAACTGAACCACCTACATGGACAAAAAGTCCAGGTTGCATGCATCCACCATCTGATTGGAATACATTCATATCCAACAGTTTCAATTGAACCATACAAAAGGGAAAGCAACTGATTCTCATGATCCTCATGATCCTTTCAATTTCTCCACATGTCAAAATGATCAATCAGTTGATTCTCATGATCAAATAAAATCTTGGGAGAATGACGGTTCAGTTCAGTGTCAGAATTCATGGGCCCAACATACAGTTGGGGTAGATGCTAGCTCGGAATTGATGTCAATTTATGGGCGGGAATTGATGTACAGGGTAGGGGTATTTGACATTTTAAATTATTGTAGGTCTGAAGTGAAATTCAGAATTTTGCAATGAACTATAGCATACTTTTCCCTAAAATCTTTTTGATGACACTTAAAGAATATTATGAAGTTTGATTTGATATAGAAAGAGGTGACGGTTGTACCTATATCTGTTTGTGGGAATTTTTTTCACCCCAACCAGCTAATTAGTATCTATATTTCATATTCACTAGTGGGTTGGTTTTTGAAATGGATGTCATTTTTATTGAAAGATGGTGTTACGTTAATGTCACATTTTTTAGAAAAAAAAACATTTTCTTGAACCACATTGGAAATTGGGAAAGGTGTGGTATGAGAAAGTCTTTTTTTGGTGTTTTTTCATTTATATTGTGCAACAACAATATGCTTATATGGCGTTAAAAAGCATCTATGTGGAGTAATCAGCCATAGTCCCAAATTAAAAAAAAAAAAAACATTTTAAAAAAATATACATTAGCATAGCACTGTTTTCTAAAAAACACCTCTCAGGAAAAGGATATTGATTTCACCATAGTTTAATCATGGCGAATTTTGAGGGATGAACCAAGGCATTTTCTCCTTCCACTTCTCATCCTTTATTTACCTAACTCTCCCCTAGGGGTGAAAACTAATCAAGATTTTTCATGAGTTATTTCAGCTCAGTTTCAAGCCAAGTTTGAACCTGAGCTCAGTTTCAGCTCAGTTTCAAGCTCAGTTTCAAGATTCTTATTATTTAGTTAATTTGTCAATTAATTAAATAATAAGAATTATATATATATATATATATATTATACCCTTACTATTTAACTATTGTCTTAAACCACCCCTACTATTCTAATAATTGACTACATTTTCCCCAATTGTTAGTGTCTATTAATATTCCGTCAAAATCTATACACACGTGACACCATGTGACATATAATTTTTTCTAAAACTCCTAAAAACAAAACTCTGAAATATGCCCTGAACGCCTGGTATTTACTTCAACCTAGCTAATGACAAATATGGGGTAGGAGAAAACTCAGATAGATTTGAGTAAATACTAGATGTAAATACCACTCTACCCCTACCTGGTATTTACTTCGAGCTCATGATGCCCCAAAGCAAGGAGATATTCAAGATTTAGGTGGCGGTGGTGAAGGAGAGAGGATCAGAGAGATTTTTGCCATGTATTCAAGACCCTGTACCTAAAACACCACCGCCTGGTATTACCAAAATGAGTGAAAATCTCATCTGAAGATCAATTATGCTCTATTCGAGGAGAAGAAAAAATAGATGGGGCAGCTAAAAAGGGAAACAAAAATAGAAGGATAGCTCAGTTAGATTCGAGACAATCTCTTGCTTAAAGAGTATCCATGTTTCCGATTTTAGGAGGAAACAATAGATGGGGTGAAAATCCCTTACTTTAGTAAGAGTATCCAACGAGTATTATCCTCTCGATATTCTCGGCGAGGTGACTGTCGTTAGAATTCCGTTAACTTGTTTAGGGTGGAGGGTCTAGTGTGTTCCTCACTACAAGCCATTATTGACTTGGACCTTGAATTTATAGCCCAAATCATTGACAGACACAAAGGGTGGAACATGGGACAGTGCAGAGCATCCGCATCGGCTTTGCAAGTGATGCTCACCAGAGCTTGTTCACAAACCTCGCTTGTGCCAAGAGGCAAGCTTGTTCGCAACATGGACCTTTGATCACAGCTTATGCAAAGAAATGTCAAGTCTGTTGGGAATAGCTCCTGCTATGGTTACGCGCTCAACTTTTTCATCTTCTAGAACTTTTTATTAGTTGGATTTTATTTTGAAAAATTGAGGAATAGTGGAGGGTAAAATTTGACATTTCGTTTTTGTTAGTGCTTAACAATAATGTCAATTATTAGAAACAGTAAGGTACTTTAATACAAAAAAGTAAATAGTAAGGGTAGAGTTAGTTACTTAGCTAAACCATAAGGGTAGTATAAGAAATTTGCCCTTTTATTTTATATATATATATAATAATAAATAAGTTTATATGTTTAATTTTTATATTTTATAGGCTAATTGGCTCATAATTGAGCTCGACCCTAACATCGTTTTAGTGAGCAAAGATCAAATAGTCAAGTATTGGGCTCGACTCACTTAAAGTCACCCCTACTCTCCCTCCAAAACACCCTCTTTTATTAAATTCCAATAGTAAAATTCTCAAAAAACAAATCCATGATTAGCTCACTTGACCAAAGTCAAATAAGCTCACTCCTAACAAAATCAAATATCAATAAAAGGAGTTCAAATATGTGCCCCACAATGTCCCACAGATCCCCACCCTATATTGGGGACATTGTCCCGATGACAGTACCGAAAAAGATGATGTTATCATCGGGAGATGTTCCCAATACAGGGCAAGGATGTGTTGTGAGACATTGTGGGGCGCCCTCTTGTGGGGTGCAGATTTGAACTCCAATAAAAGGGGGATTAGGATTTTTCATAAATGTCATTTCTTGCATGGATTCTTCCATCTTAGAGGTATCCCTTCTAGTGTGGGATTTGGATAAAACAATGAGGGAGACTTCGGCAATTTAATGGCTTTTAGAAAAGGTATGAAAAGTTTGAGGTTCCTTTAGGCTTCTTTTGGCTTTCCCTAGAAAGACAACCCCATAGTTCTCCAATACCAAATCTTTACAAGATCCCTTTTCTTGTCTCAACTATAAAATATTTTATGTTATTTTTTTTTAATTTTCTGTTAGTTTTTTTTTTTTGCATTTTAATATTTACCTCATCTATCCATAAGAAGAAACTACAACTAATATCCCTATTATGCTACAAGAAATTGCACATGTAACTCATAAAAATCACTTACATAATAAAAGCATGCATGATACAAGTGGCCATTATTCTCTAACTTTCCATTTGTAGACTTCATAGTGATGCCTTCTCTACATCCACAAGGGCATATAATCTTCATAGGTAATGGTTGATTTTCTTTGAGGGAAAAAGAACTGATCTACATCCACATGGGCATCTTCACAGTGATGCCTTCTCTACATCCACTTGTTCCTCCTTGTTCACAATGGCATGTATAATGGATGTTTTTCATCCACATCAATTATAGCCCTATATTTTACCTTGTGTTGATGTATGCACTTCATAAGTCCAGTGAATGGGCATTGCCCTCCTTCAACTAGTCTCAACTAGCTTCTTCTTTCCACTCCAGGTTAGATCTATTATCACATGTGTCATTTACATAGAAGAATCTAGAATGAACAAATTGAGTCTGTTAAACAGTTAGAAGAAGTTTCTAGATTTTTCCAGCTATACTCTTGAATGTTGGTTATCTATCTTGCATAAATTTCCATTTGGATATTAAATAAACTATGTGTGTTATTTTGTCTTTTGGTATGAGAGTGACATCTGATCTTGTCTCTTTGCTTCTCACATGGTGACCGAAATTGACCCCTCTTCTCTATATTTTCTGAACCCATTGGATAACCCAAGAGTGGTGCTTGTTTCAAATCCTCTCACTGGCGACAACTATTTGACATGGCAACGAGCAATTTGCAATGCCTTGCAAGCAAAAAATAAATATGCTTTTGTCAGTGGTTTAATTTGTTGCCAAGACTAGAGGATTCCAAGAAGGAGCAAGCTTGGGTGAAGTGTAATTCCATCATGATCTCTTGGTTTTTCAATTCTTTGGAAAGAGAACTCTATGAAAGTTGATGAGGGCGGATTTGGCCCTCCAGTGAAATTGTGACACCTAACACCTCATGCAAACCAAGTGCAGCCTCTTGACAACTGGGTAGCTCGGCATAGCTCGCCACAGGCAGCTCGGCAGAGCTCGCCACAGGCAGCTCGGCAGAGCTCGCCACAGGCAGCTCGGCAGAGCTCGCCACAAGCAGCTTGGCATAGCTCAGGGAGCTCGGCATAGCTCCCCCCCCTAGGCAGCTCACCACTTGTAGGGTAGCTCGGTACAGAAGAGCAGTTCGGCATATCACAGGAAGATCTCCTGCTTGACAACCATACTTAACAGATCTGGAGACCTGCGCCCACGTCTCTTGTCAAGCGGCGCCGTGCTTGTCAGCCCTAAGAGCTATCCCTTGCCTAATAGAGTCGTACTCTGCTTGCACCCGCCACCTCAGCTCTGGCAGTAACAGCTGCGGCAGAGAGACAGAAGCGGTTATGCCTGACTTGACAGAGGTTGTTACTCCTGATTTGACAAGACACCACTATATAAGGACTCCGACCCCGAAAGACAACGGAGATGGAAAAAATGGAGGTAATCCCTGCTCTCTAGCTCTCTCATTTCTCCAATATCATCTTCAAGGTCTATACAATCAGAGTGCTAACTTAAGCATCAGAGATTCCCCGTCGGGTAAATACCCCCGGGTCCTCTGATTCAGTTCTCATAGGTTCCTCAGCTCCCACCGCCTACAAAGAGGAGCAAAAGATGAAGTTCTCGCAGGTCCCTCAGCTCCCGCCGCCTACAAAGAAGGGAAGATCACCTAATGCAGAGGGCAGATGGGTTGCGCTACACCAGGGAGCTCCACCATCCTCTGAGTCGTAGGCCGCCTAGGAGTAGGTCAAATGATGAGTCCACCAAGGCAGTTCGCCATCAGGGAGCTCAGCATAGCTCTCCCCCAGGCAGTTCGCCACCAGGGAGCTCCACCATCCTCTCTTGGGAGCAGGTCAAATGATGAGGTACTTAGCAAAAAATAAAAAAAAAATTGGTATGTGACCAGAACCGGTTACATCAATTGGCATCGTCTGTAGGAACACGCTACAAAAACCTAAGTTCTCATCCTACAAAAGCTAAGTTCTCATCCTACAAAGGCTAAGTTCTCATCCTACAAAAGGCTAAGTCCTCTCCTCCCGAAAAACTAAGTCCTCACTTTTTAGAAATTGAAGCTCTCGCTTTATAGTTTACATTTTTTATGAACTCAAATACTATGCAGTGAGCTAACAGACTAAATAACTTTACTTTCAATTCGGATAAAGCCTCATCAGTCCTCTTCGCAAGGTCCCGCCTACAAAGATGAGCTCTTCGTGGCTTCCGCGGGAGTTGGCGGCCAACAGACTACATAGGCGCCCTTATTGGTCGAGCCTTCCAAGGCTCCCGTGTGAGCTGGCAACCTAAAGTTAGTAGTGCTGCCCCCGAAGGTCGAGCTCCTAGTAGCTTCTTGTAGGAGTGGGTGACCGGCATTGCGAAGCCGATGCAGCGCAATCATAGCTCTAAGGCACCCACCTGGTCAGCTCGACACCTGGTCAACTCGGCGCCTCACAGGTAGCTCGGCACTCGGTCAGCCTGACACCTCACTGGTAGCTTGACACCTGGTCAGCTCGGCACCTCATCAGTAGCTTGGCACCTCGTAAGCAGCTCGGCACCTAGTCAGTTCGGCACCTCACAGGTAGCTCGGCACCCGGTCAACCTGACACCTCACAGGTAGCTCGACACCTGGTCAGCTCGGCACCTCACAGGCAAAGCCTACGGGCCACATTACTGCTTAAGACCCAGTCGCCTCTTCGGCATGGGCAAAATCAAGAAGAGTGGACTACGAGTCTCTACGGGCCACATTATTGCTAAAAACACAGTCGCTTCCTCAACATGGGCAAAATCAGCAAAAGTGAACTATAAGTTTTCCCCCCAAAGCCTAAGGGCTACACTACTGAACTGGCGGAGACCTCCTCACCTTACGAGCAGCTCGCCACTTGCAAGCAGCTCGCCACATACAAGCAGTTCCCAAAGCCTAAGGAATTGGATCAGCACTTACTAGCTCGTCAACTTACGGGCCAAAAGAAGAAATCTACTCCCTTCACTGAGTTACTCTCAGCTCGGGAGTAGGGGGCAAATGATGAGGGTGGATTTGGCCCTCCAGTGAAATTGTGACACCTGGCAACTCATGCAAACCAAGTGTAGCCTCTTGACAACTAGGCAGCTCGGGCAGCTCGACATAGCTCACCCCCCCAGGCAACTCACCATAGGCAGCTCGCCACTTGTATGGTAGCTCGGTACAGAAGAGCAGTTCGGCATATTGTAGGAAGATCTCCTGCCTGACAACCGTACCTAACAGATCCGAAGACCTGCGCCCACGTTTCTTGTCAGGCGGCGCCATTCCTGTCAGCCCTAAGAGCTGTCCCTTGCCTAGCAGAGTCGTACTTTGCTTGCACCCGCCACCTCAGCTCTGGCAGTAACAGCCACGACAGAGAGACAGAGGCGGTTATGCCTGACTTGACAGAGGTTGTTACACCTGATTTGACAAGACACCACTATATAAGGACTCCAACCCCCAAAGACAACAGAGATGGAAAAAATGGAGGTAATCCCTGCTCTCTAGCTCTCTCGTTTCTCCAATATCATCTTCAAGCTCTCTACAATCAGAGTGCTAACTTAAGCATCAGGGAGTCCCTGTCGGGTAAATACCCCCGGGTCCTCTGATTCAGTTCTCGCAGGTTCCTCAGCTCCCGCCACCTACAAAGAGGAGTAAAAGATGGAGTTCTCGTAGGTCCCTCAGCTCCCGTCGCCTACAAAGGAGGGAAGATCACCTCATGCAAAGGGCAGACGGGTTGCACTACACCAGAGAGCTCCACCATCCTCTGAGTCGCAGGCCACCTAGGAGCAGGTCAAATGACAAGTCCACCAAGGCAGTTTGCCATCAGGGAGCTCGACATAGCTCTCCCCCAAGCAGTTCACCACCAGGGAGATCCACCATCCTCTCCTGGGAGCAGGTCAAATGACGAGGTACTTAGCAAAATATAATAAAAAATTGGTACGTGACCAGAACCGGTTACATCAAAAGTGTTGTTTACAATGAAATTGCGCAAGAAATTTGGAAGGATCTTGAAGATGTTTCTCTCAAAGCAATACACCGCATATACATCAACAAAAAAAATGACATTGCTCTATTACAACAAGGCTGACAATCAGTTGTGGCTTATTTCACAAAGTTGTAGGGGCTTTGGGATGAGCTTGTGGTTTTGTAATTAACCCCTACGTGCACATGTGGTGCTACAAAGGAATTTCCTGCTGAACGTGAATGAGAGCGCCTTGTTTGACTACTCCCCTACTGAAGATCATATATGTGAAGTGTGTTACCAAGCAAAATTCACTTGGCTACCTTTTACTCTTAGCACTTCCAAGATGGTTGCACCTTTTGATTTGCTATATTGTGATATTTGGGGTGCATACCAAACCCCGTCTATAACTAGTGCTCATTTTGTAGATGACCATTCTCAGTGCACTTAGGTGTATGTGATGAAAAATAAGTCAAAAACTTTTTCTCTTTTGATTGCTTTTTGTGCTATGGTCAAAAATCAATTTGGAACCTCAGTTAGTCATCTATTTTGATAATGCCTCCGAATTCACATCTAGACCAATAATAGAGTTTTACACAACAAATGGTATTATTTATCAACATTCATGCGTTGATACCCCTCAACAAAATGGAATTGTTGAGCGAAAACATCGACACATCCTGAAAGTTGCACAAGCTCTTCGGTTTCAAGCATCATTGCCCTTACATTTTTGGGGTGAATGTGTTCTAATAGATTCATACCTCATCAACTATACACCCACATCTACATTGAATGGTTGCACACCTTATGAGACTATTTCACAAAACCCCTTCATATGATCATATCTGTGTGTTTGGATGCTTGAGCTTTGTTAGAGCTACTTTAAAACTACATGACAAGTTTGCTACAAGGGCATGAAGATGTATCTTTGTTGGTCATCCTTTTGCTCAATAAGATTATTGTTTAAATGATCTTAACACCCATCAAATATTTGCCTCACGAGACATCACATTTCATGAATTTTCTTTCTCATTTGCTACCATCTCAGATCAAGATACTCACATTCAGTTTCTAGTTGTGCCATTACCTAGCCTTGATGATGACCTACCTATAGTTTCTCACCCTCCATCTAAACCAATTACCAATTCTCATATGGAATCCTCAATAGCGCCACTACCCACTTCCAATCCTACACTTGTCATCCCTATTGAACCCATTAATCAACCTACTAAATCTAGGCCCACACGTGCTCTATGGACATTGTCTCATATTCAAGATTATATTTGTTCTCTTCTTGCTTCCTTAATTCAGCCTTTCATGCCCATATCTCCTCTCAAATTGAACCCCAAAACTACCATCAAGTAGCCAAACATCCTAAATGGAAGCAAGCTATGGCAATTAAAATAGATGCTTTGTTACGCAACAATACTTGGAATATAGTAGATTTACCCCTAGGGAAGCATGCCATGGGCTCAAAATGGGTGTACAAAATCAAAAATAAAGCAGATGGATTTGTTGAGCGCTATAAAACCCGGCTTGTAGCAAAGGGTTACAACCAAGTTGAAGGGTTAGACTATCATGACACTTATGCTCCTATAGCCAAATTGGTCACCATACGGGCTCTTCTTGTTATTGCAGCTAAACACTGGGATTTGCATAAATTAGATATAAGTAATGTTTGTTTACATGGTGATTTACATGAACATGTTTACATAACTATTCCTCAAGGATTTGAACAAGGTCAACCTAATAAAGTTTGCAAAATACATAACTATTCCTTGCTTAAAAAGGAATGCGCCTCGCCTTGTGAGGCGCAAATTGGCCCTTGCGCTTTTAAAACACTAGGTCTCCAATCCTAAGTGTACGGTGTACCCTGATTTGCACACCTATTATTAAATTTGCATAGCATATATTATGCTATAGTCCTACCTATTTTAAAACATCCTGTTTCTAAGTTATTTGTTGTCAAACTTAATTTCACATTTAACCGTTCATTAGTTTATCAATTAAAACAATGTCATCATCAGACAACATACACCATGGGACCTCCTCCTGAACATGTTTAGTCAATTGATCAATGCTAAACAAGGGCTAATTGTTGAACCTTGGTGAAGACCCACCTTAACTGTAAAATAAGAAAATTGGAAAATAAATGGACCAAAGTAATGGTGGTCTTGATGTGAGGCTAAGTCAAGCATCAGCATTATATAGTAAGGATTTTACTTCAGACATACATTTATAAGTACATAGGTACAGAGGTTCTGTGTGTGCATTATTCACATTGAGTTTGAACTCTTGACATTGTTAAAATCTCTAGCACAATCTCAATTTTTCTACCATATAATTCAGAGCTAATAACGGGACTAAGTCTTAATAATTTCTTGTAAATAGCTATATATTCATGCATGCCTATGTTTTATGCATGGATACCCACTCACCAACATGTATCCAAAAGAATGTTCTGGTTCTGATAATGGATTGAACATGATTAGTTAATGATGATGCAGATAACGTTGGTGAAGATGGTGAAGATATGAAAGCAGTTCATTGGAAGAGGGAGAAAACAGGTTCTCAGCGAAAGATTAAGAGGGAGGAACCTGGTACAAAGTTGAAGAAGAAAGCAAGGGTGATTATTGAGGTATATATCTATCACATTCTTGTTATCCCACATCCATGCACATGAAAAGCTACTTTCACTGTATTGCACAAGCATGCAAAAAGGCATGGTTCACCCATGCACACATGCATCACATATCTCACTACTAAGGAACAAAAAGAAGAATCAAAGGGAAAAGGTGGTCATCAACCTGACTCTGAAGGAGTATATCAATTATTGATTGAGGTCCTCTTGGAAATGTATGCAAATGTGTTATACTACAGAGCTTTCTCCCATAAATGAGAAATAAAAAGTTTGTGTTAGTGGCCAACTTGGTTAAATGACCTACTTGAGAGAAATATGCAATCTATTCACCAGGAAACCCTATAGCTATGCATCTGGAAGGTGGACACCACGGTGCAATTGATGGGCAATCACTTATTTTATACTGTTTTTACCGTTAAGAAATCCCTGCTAACCAAACTAAAATCTAAAATTTTTGTTTTGTCATTGTCAGGTTGAACATGAAGATGCTGGTGCAAGGCAAAAGGAAGTCCAATGAAAGAGTCTACGAAGAACATCTGAAATTAAGCTACCAAGAACAAGTGGTTATTGAGCCATATACAAGTTGTATCGTCTCATGGCTCGCTTGAGGGTGGAGAAATGCTTAGCATCAGATTTTCTATTTAGTTTTGACCGTGATATATAGTCACATCAGATTTTGATCTTTGAAGATAACAACAAAGGCAAAATGTTCATGAGATCTGTTACACAACATTTATGAATGGAGGTTTTGATTTGTATATTGCTCTCTCTCTCTCTCTCTCACTCACTCTCTCTCATGATATTTGATTTAATACAGAACTCATTTTCACCCAACACACTCAATCGTTGTTGCTGTTTCAGACCTCTTGATGTAATCTTGTTATGTTAGGATGACAAATTAAGCTCAATTCCCTACAGGTTGCAGCTTATGCAACCAGACATGAAACAAACTGTATACAAGATAATTAATTAGCTGGTAGTTAAACAATAGTGTTAAAAGGATTAAATAAAGCCTAAATTTTCTTTTCTGCAAACACAAGGCGTAATACATACTGTAAACAGAAAACAACCCTGCATCGTGGACAGTCCCAAGGAAAGTGCAAATTGCAAGATCTAAATTGCCTGAGACCATAGGGAATAAAAACAAATTGAATAAGGCATGGTAAGCAACCGTGACAAGGAGATTAGGAACCATTGATATCACTCCAATACTATCCATCTATGATGAGTTGATGACTAGGAGACCAGTCTTGTAGGTGAATGGTTGGTTTGGTACATTCCAGGGAGTAAGCAATAGGATCGCACAACGGCACAAGAATCCATTGTCAGACATTGGGGAAGTTGAAGGACGTGGATTGTGGAACACAATCACCAATGGTTAAGAGACACTGAGCTGGGGAGTGATTGGTGAGGGAGGGACTTTAAATTTCTTGAATTGGATTTTTTAAGTTGGATCTATCACCAGAGAGCATTGTTTAACCATAAAGAATAATTTGGCCTTCTTTATAAGCAACCTCCGAAAGATTGGACCCTGACTTCACATTGAAGGTCAATGAGATCAACTATTATATTTTTTGATAAATAAGTGGTATTTTATTAAGCATAGAACAGAAAAGTATACAATCCAAGGATGCAAATGGATTGGATCGGATTTGAATTAGGGTATATCTGAATCTGATCTAATACTGTTCATGACGGATTCAATCTGATCCAAAATTCTGATTGGATCTGATAGGCAAGGATCTGAATTTGAATCCAATTGGGAAGTCAGACCTTCGGATCTGATCCAATCCAATTTGTTTTCTTTAAAATTAATAAATCATTAAGAGAAAAATAAAATAAACCAATTTAAATAAAGAAAAACAAAAGATACAAGTATTTTTTTAATTATTTTCATCATATATACATGTTTTAAAAAAATAAAAATATATAAATTTACAAAAATACAATATAAATAATATATTTATAAACAAATAACATATATATGTATTATATATTTATATAGATAAATATATAACATATATCGGATTGCATCTTCTCGGATCAGATAGGGGCGATCCGAATCCGATCTAAAGATCCAAATAGGGGTCATCCCTAAGGCTGTGTTTGGTTTGAATGAAAAAGTAGGAAAAGGTAGGGAACCTTTACAAACCTTGCATAGGTTCCCTGCCTTTCCCTTCCTATCCCTACCTTTTCCTTCAAACCAAACATAGCCTAAAGGATCTTAATGACAGATGTAGAATGGCATAAGTAGTCCTTTTAACAATTTACATATATACTGAATCCTTATGAATACCAACTCTGGCTCAATTCGTATTTTATCAATATTGGCCCTCACCTTCATGTTTAATATATGATCATCCAAAAGCAAAATGACACTTTCAAATTCAATCTATTTAATTTTAAGGTTATTCTACTTGAGCTTAATGCCCTATTGATAAATAAATTACAGATGGAACTATCTATCTAAACATCTTGATTCCTAGCAATATATCAAAAAGGGCATTTTACATGCAAAAGTTTTGGTGATTCTAGAAGGTTTAAGACATGGTTTTCAAAACCAGACTGGACCGGACGGTCAGACTGGAAAAATCGGGAACCAGTTTGGTGATCGGTTTCATTTTACCTCAAAACCGATGATTTGATCAGAAAACTGTTGACTCGGGCAATTGAATCGTTCAAACCATTCAACGATTTGGCCAGTTTTTATTTCTTTATTTTTTTTGTCAGAATGGGTCATCCGTTCGGTTCAAACTGTTAGACCATTTGACTTGGTAACCGGACCCTGACTGATTCATTGGCCGAATTGGTTTTAAAAACCTTAGTTTAAGAAATCTTAAAAAAAGACCCTTGTCCAAAGTTATCGTAATTGGTTGATTGTTTGCAAAAAGGAAATTGTGTTCCTCGAAAAAAAAGTTGGGTTCCTGTTAGAGAACATTAAGATTCCACATAAGATTGCTTGTGAAATCTTGGAAGTCTCTTTTCTTTTTATCCCTAGAAGTTTCAATAGGTCAACTCACTTGTTGGTTAGTTATGGTTTTGTGTATTTTTTGTGAGTTTGAGGGTGTTCTTCCTGTTTTGTTGTCCAAGTCTTTAGAAGATGTAGGTTACAACTTACAACATGATTTTCAAAACCAGACCGGATTATAGACAATCTGATCAGAAAAATTAGGAACTGGTCAGATAATTGGTTTTGTTTCACCCCAAAAGCACTTTTCGGCCAAAAAACCATTGATTTTGTCAACAAACCGCTGATTTGGGCGGTTGAACCATTGACCCAAACAATGCTTTTTGGCAGTTTTTTTTTTTATTTTTTAAATCATAATGGGTCATCCATTCAAATAAGAGTATTGGACTATTCACCCCAGAAACCAGTCCCCATAATGGTTCCCTGTCCGATCTAGTTTTAAAAACTTTGGGTTACAAGCTTTGTCTGAATAAGGTTAGTTCTTTTAAGTTTGTTTGCCTTCGATTTGTGTGCTTCGATTAGTGTGATTTCCACTTAGTCTTGTGTCATTTTTTCTTTTATAATGAATATATATTTTCCCACCAAAAAAAGTAGTGTATTTATGATCATCTAAATTAGGGTTATAATTTATAACTTCTCTTCACTTTTCTATTAAAAATGGTTTACTATCAGCCATTATTACTTTTCAATGGCAAAAAATAACCCAGTCTCATCAATATACATTCTATCGATCTATCCTATTAAACTTGTATTTTATTTCTCTCTCCTATTCCACCTACTGTTGTACACTAGTCTCACAACCCACTTACCAAAAAAATATCTCACAACCCAACCAACAATTCAATTCGGGTGAATGTATGAGCCTATTTCCAAAATTTTGGTTCAAAAGGGATAAGGTTGAAGAGAGGGGTATCACTGTAATCTTGCAAATATATTTGTGTATTTAGTCCACCAAAAAACAGGTACTATTTGTTATAATAGAGAAATGTTTGATTAAAGGAATTTGTCCAGACTTGGCCCATTGCAGATCTCACAAAATGATTTGCAACTGGTTTTGGGTTTGTGATTTTGTCCCGATGATTCGGAATTGGTTCTACATTGATCTAACCCAGACTCAATCCGTTAAGAACCCTATTTCAAATGTGACATTACCTTATTATATTGATCTCTCAACCAATGGTCAAATTTAAAAATAAATGGTCTTCTTTTTTTTCTGATGATTCTCCGTTGGTATTTTGGTTATACACCGAATCTCCCACAACGGCAATTTGAATAGTGCAGCACCACACTAATAACCATGATTTTCAAAATTGGACTGGACCGGATGGTAGATCAGAAAAATTGGGAATCAGTCAGGTAACCGGCTTCGGTTTTTTCTCAAAATTGGATTTTCTTCAAAAACTATTGATTTTGGTCAGCAAACCGTTGACCTGGTAACCATTCGAATGGTTTTGACCGTTTTTTTATTTTTTAAATTTTTTTTGTCAGAATTGGTCGATCATTCAGTTCGAATCGTCCGACCATTTCACCCAATAATCGGACCTCTGACTGATTTGATCTCCGGATTGGTTTTAAAAACCATGCTAATAACTCCCTTCCCAAAAGTCAATGGTTGTAGTAATCAAATTCATATCTCTACTGAGAACAAACCTGCTAATATACCAATTGAGTCATCCCTCAAATTGGCACTTTTTCTAATAATTGGTTCATTTTTACACATGGATTAACATATAGACTTAGATTTAATTTGTTTAGATTGGATTTTCAGATTGGGCTTAAAAGTGGAATTATTTATCTACTTTGTTTATATGATTGGATGCCCATGCCTTAATCTTAACCCATCTTGAAGTTAGGGTTCGTACTTTTTAACCTTAACCTAAGGCTCCGTTTGCTTTTTAGTAAGTTGGTTATTTAGGTAAGTGTTTATTGGGAAACATTTGTCCAGGTAAGTGCATTTACCCATATTTTTTTGTTTTCCAGGTAAATAAAATAATGATCACTTTAGCCATAAAAATTCAATTATCAAAAGGGCATTTTTGTCCCATCAAAGTGTTGGCAACTTTCCCTCAAGTGAGAAAGTTATTTACCCACTTGGTAGATGGTTGTCACTTACGTAATTGATACCCAGGAAAATAAAATTTCCCTAATCCCCACATAAATCTGAAAAAAAAAACATATGTTCCTTTCAAAATCCCCCCCCCCCCCAAAAAAAAACCTACTTCAAACCCAACTTTTAAATACGCTACATAAAACTTTGCCTAACCTCCATTCTCCCTCGCATGTGAATGTTGTGTTGTGGGTAGGGTAGTTAATGGGTTGATTAACCCAATAGTCCCAAACTAATTGGGTCAGTTCCGTTTCTTGATATATTGTCTCGATTCCTTTTGGTTTGGAATTGGTCTCACCTAGTCCCAAATCGATTTAAACTCGACTCAAGTTATATTAATTGAATATATATATATATATATATATATATATAACATTTTTAGTAGGATTATTATAATTAAGCCCAATCAGGTCAAACCCGATTGTCCTAAAAACCAATTGATTCAATTATGGGTCTAAAATTACAGACCCTATTAGGTCTGGTTCAGTTATGGGTCTTTATCGTTTCTTATAGGCCGGTTCCAAATCTATTTGGATCTGACCCCTAATTGTTGTAGGGGTGGGGGTTTGCAATTTTTAAAATTTGTCGATTTGCATGAAAAGGAGTCAACCTCTAGTTCGGTTTTTAAAACAATGGCCAAGGTTTTAAAAACCAGACTAGACAGAATTGTTATGGGGACCATTCCTAGGTTGAACGGTCCAACCATCTGGTTCGAATGGACAACCCGTTCTAACTTAAAAAATAAATAAAATAAAAATGCTCAAAAACCATTGTCCGAGTCAATTTGATTGGTCGGGTCAGTATGTCACTGATCAAATCAATGGTTTTTGGCCAGAAGTAGTTTTAGGGTGAAACGAAACCAATAATCTAACTGTTCCCAATCAACCGGTTTGACTGTTTGATTCGGTTTTCAAAACCATGACATTCGCAAAGAGTCGACCTCCGACTCAGATTTTAAAATGTTAATGACGCAATAACATCCTTAGGGGTAGTGGTGCAAATGAGCCAAACTTTTTACGAGTTATTCGAACTTGAGTCGACTCAGACCAAGTTGAACTTCGAACCGAATTCGAGCTCAGTTCGAATAAGATATGGCTTGGCTCGTTAAGCTCGCGAGCCTAATCGAGCCTCTGTGTACGGTGGCCCCATTCACATTCTAAAAGCAATTACCAAATATGAAATCAAAGAGAGAGAGGGAAAAAAATCAATCGAACAAGCCAAAACCCTTTCAGTTTCAACCCTCCCTCTCCCTGCGAACGCAACTGCAACTCTGCGAGACTGTGAGGTGCGGCCTGCGACCCTACCTCACCCTCAAGTTCTCTCACTCTCAGACTCAGTCGAGTCGACGCCCGACGGTATTGTTACTTCACAGTCTCAGTCTCTTAGATTTTTCTTCTTCTTCTTCTTCCTGATTTTGGGTTTCTCTTTGTCCTTTCTACAACTCTGAGAGTTCGAAGTTGGAAGGACTAATTGGCTCCCAATCTCCCATCAACTACTCTGTAATCAGCCGTTCAACATTCAAAGGTAACAATCAATCCCAGAACCACAAAGACCACCGCACAGGAAATATAGAACACTTGATAGGAAATATAGAAAGAAGAGAGTTCCCTCGTCGTTTTTGTTGGTTTGTTCTTTGGCCCCTTCTTGTAGTATAGCTCTGCGACAACCTATCTCTTGGACTCAGGTAATTATTGTCCTTCTTAATTCGTTTATGTTTCCTTGTGTAGGATTACCTTGTGCTTCTGCAACTTCTTTTTATTTGCATCTTTTTTTGAAGTGATTGTTTTTTTTTTTATGAATAATAATAAGTTTATTGATTCATAAGCAAATTAGAGTGAGTTCATACATCATCCCAACGAGAGGCACGAGCTGCAACCCCTCCTTGAAACTTACAAGTAAACTAGGAAAGAAAAACAAGAATCATAACTGAGCCCAAAATAATTTTCCCTATTTACCCCTTGCTTAGCTAACACATTTGACAAGGTATTTGCTGATATCCCCACTCACTGTACAGTGACCAACATATTCCTTGTCAACCAACTAAATTTCTTCATTTCATACTTGTATCGCCACATAGCCTCTTCAGAAWTTTTCAACCAACCCACCACCACTTTGGAATCCCCCTCGATTATTAGGTGTTGTACCCCCAGCTGGTTTGCAAATTGGACCCCTTGTATAGCAGCTAAAAGTTCTGCCCTGATGGAATTCCCAATTCCCAA
>NW_010729188.1:0-5000 GCF_000365185.1 Nelumbo nucifera
CACACCAAGAGACTAAATTTTTTTGCCTTTTGTCACTTGAAAAATAGTGATATTTCTAGGGTTTTAGACCAAATCCTTTAATTTTTTATTTACAAAAAAAAATACCCAACTAAAAGTTGTGTAATGTGCATGTCAAATAAAAAGATTAGAAAAATAATTGCTTAGGAAAAGGAGATAACAAATAGTTCAAAAAGAGTGAAAATTTGTTGTTGTCTTTATACTAATACATAATATATGAAAGTTGGGAAGTTGAGAAAAAGAAAGATAAAATAAATGCCTTACATTAAGATAAAGTTAAATGAGATTTAAGAAATTGAAAATTAATTGGTATTTTTTATGAATAAATAAAAACTATCTTTAACTAAAACCATGAAACAGGACAACCCAAACAATCTAGTAGACTATACCACCATTCAGAAAAGCTCAAATTAATACCATTAACCTGTTTTGCAATTTTATGGGATATAAAGTTAAAGTCCAAGGAACATAAACAAAAGAAAATTTAACCAAAAAAAAACAAAGGAAGCCTGCTCCTAACATCAGGTATTTATACAAATTGAGAACACCAAAATTTAACAACCGACCTGTAAACTTGCCATTTATGCAAATTGAGAACACCAAAACTGGCCTCCATCCATTGCTTTGATAAAAAAAGAATCACTTGTCATATAGCCCGCAGTTTAGTCTACACAAGTTAAATAACCCTACTGAAATAAAATCATATAGGACTGAGATAAAAACCATATAGGTTCACCATAAATATAAAAAATTGATCAAACAAAATCAAATAATATAAGAAAGAGATAGAAACCAATGGAATCTAAAATTGAGAGAGAATCATATAACCCCCTCGTTCAACTACTCCCTCAATAACTTAGCCATCAAGTGATAATCTCCATATAGCCTAAATGAGAAAACCTGTATACCCAATCATCTATACCATCATCAAACATCAAATCTAACATCCCCATTTCTTCTATCTACATAACAGTATTTTCCATTTAGTGGACTTGGGTAGAACACAACACCACTATCAATCGAGAAGGAGAGGCAAATGAACCTCCCATTGTCCACGATGCACCTTTTCGAGTGAGGGGGAAATTAAAATGAAAATCAACTTTCAGGAGAGACAGAGAGAGCAAAATACATTGCAATATCTACATCAGACCCAAAGGCGTTGCAACAACATTTAAAACAAAAGCACCCCTACTCAAACCAAAATACATTGCAATACCTTTCAAAAAAAAAAAAAATACAAAATGAATGGAAACTCGGTGGTGGCACATACCATGACTCCAACACCATGCAATACTTCACATCAAATCAAAATAAATTAGAAAAACAAAACAAAAGGAAACTAGTGAAAGAGATAAACAAGAGATCAAAGAGATGAATTATATTTTTGCTTTAACTCTTTCCGACCTAGAAGAACTCCTAGTGAAAACAACACCACACATGAAAGGAACTTCATACCAAGTTTTGAACAAGGCATGGGGTTGTTACCTGCTTTGTGATGAAATTTACTTGCCAATGGGATTAAATGTAAAGAAGAAGAATTAAAAAAAAGGCAATTTAAGACATTTTCTAAACAAAAAAGTGCAGATACACTAAAAGAGCAAGTATTGTAACACTACCTTTCGGTTATCCTATCAAGTTTTCTAAGTGGGAAAACTTGCTAGATAAACAAATTAAACTAAAATTTACATAAAAACTTTTTCCACTTCAAACCTAATGAGATGTTTAGGAGATATTTCAAGAACAATTTTACTTATTTCACTAAAAATATTCATAAAAAGGAACTTGAGGTGGGAGAAATAAAAATTACACAGAAGAATTTTGAAAAATAGACATTCATAAAATTCTTAGCAATGACAATAGAGTGGCTAAAGATCAAACATACAGTAATTTATACCTCAAGTGAACTTCCAATGATCATAACAATTGCAGCTGTAAGATATGACCGAGCAATAACTAGCATCTACTTGTACCATTCTTCAATAGCTTGAGCCATTCTTAGATTTTAGGGGTTTGACTAGGAAAATGAAAACCCTAACTTCGAATATGATTCTTACAAAAAATACAAGCACGAAAGATCAGCACTCTGCCTAAGAAGAAGAAGAAGAAGAAAAAGAAGGGGCGAAGCCCCTATCTCAATAGTTTGAGAGAATAAATAAAGGAAAAAGGATAGGTAGACCTGGAAGGAATAAGAACACATCAGGTTAAAAGCAAAGTTCGGCCAATGGAGTCATGGATAACACCTATTCTCGACGAAGAAAAAGCCTTATCATCCATGGATAGCACATATCCTTCAAAATTCTTCAAGTTCTGAACAACAGTAAACCCAAGTTCCTTATGTCTATCATCGATATCCATAGAGAAAAAATTTACGTCCTAACACTTTGCTTGAGTTCTTCTAGTGAGAAGACAGAGAAGAAAAGAGGAGGAACTACTTTTCGGTTTGGCTATAGAATAGGGGACAAACATGACTGTAAAGTCTGAAAGCTCAGCTACTCCAAGTAATACCTCTTATCTCTTGTCTCTTAATTACTTAAGGCTGCATTTGGAAGCGATGTAAAACTCCATCAATGTGAAAGTTTATCGATGGTGTTAAACACCAATGGTTTAAAACCTATGGACTATTGTGATTTGAAAAATTCTATTCTAAGTGGAGTTTTACATTGATTTACGATGTAAAACTCAACTACATCCAAACACTAACAAATCTGAACCGGAAGTGGAGTTTTACATTGATCTTGATTTACACTACAAACAAACGTCAACAAAAACGAACCAGCGGTGGAGTTTTACATCGATACCGATTTACACCCCAAACAAATGCAACCTAAGAGGTATTAAGAGCATTTGGTTCTCATTTGGTTTTCAAACTTAATGAGCTATATATCATGTATAGTGACAAAAATACTCATTTTTTTTCCAAAAGTACCCTCAAAGGTTCTACTTTTTTATGCATGCTATGGTTACCTTATACAACAACAACAATAATACAAGAAATAATAAAATAAAAATAAAATATTAATAGTGAAGTAGTTTTTAAAAATTATCATTTAAATAGTTAAGACTAATTACACAGTTATCTAATTATACAATTATTAATAAAATAATATTTAGAAATTATTATTATTTTATAAATTATATATTATTATTTAATTACCTATTTCATTATTTGATTATTCTATTAACTAATAATTAATTGTTTTCATTATTTAATTATTTAACTAATTTAAATATATTTAATCATTTAGTTATTTAATTATTCTATTAATCAATAATTAACTATAGGAATGATTAATAATAATAATTATAAATTATTATTCATTAATTAATTACTTTAATTAACAATGTAAAAAATTATTACTTGTTAATTAATTAATTAATGGTCAATTCTTTAATGATATTTAATAATTTATAATTTTTATCAATTCCACTTTTATTAATTATTTTATATTCATTTAATTAATTTGTTAAATAGTTAAACAAACTTTTCATATTCAAGGTTAAAATGGCCATTTGTTACTTTTTAGAATTCAGCATTCAAATTTCATAACAACATTCTCTACATTCAGACTTCAGAACCAAGAAAATTTTATAAACTCCAATACACCTCTTAAAGTAATTATTATAGTTTCAAACACATTTAGACTTCAAAATTCAGTGCAAACGAACAAACCCAAAGTCTTGAGAATTCTCTCCTCACAAGTCTCTAAAACCACCTGGCAAAGTCTTTTCCTTTTTTGTTATTATTGTAATACATGTGTCATAGTATCCATTTTCATTTCTCACTTATATTGCTCTCGAAACCGTCTCTCTACTCTCACATGGACACATGTTGTGTCATGCAATGAAAATATCTCATTGTGTGTGCAAAGTGTGAGCACATGAGTTTACAGTGAATCTACAATAAGATTTCGTTTTGTGCATGGAGAAAGCACCCCTTTTGCTTTAATATATATACTAGTGTGTGAGGCCTTACTATGTAGGGCGAGTGTTGTATGGAAAATGAGTTATTATTCTAAGTAGAGAGATGGGGAAAGGGAAAATAAGTATAGTGAAGAATGCCAACATCATCATTAATTTTACTTTTAAATTGATCATGCATAGATATTATTACCATCAATCATATTTTGTTCTCTGCTTATATAGAAACTAAGAAATGTGCGATATAATGATTGACTATTCATTTGTTCTTGACTACATTTAAGATCAATTTGAGGACCAAAAGCCAAAGCATTTGGGGCTAAAATTGGTATTAGATACTTTGTGATTTTGCCATTAGTTGACCATTCCATTGAACCCGTGAACGATTAACCCAAATGTAACATTATTTATCGTGGTTTAATTGGAGTGATCAAGGGAACTTCATGTGTGTATATTTATTATTAATTACTTGAACCCAAAGGTTTAAATGATTAATGGTCAGTATGTACATGTGTGGTTTGCCTTATAGTGTGATAAAACTGATGAGAATGCAAAATATCATATTTTTCTCCCTTAATGTTTAGTCTTTTATACTTATTTAGTGCATAAATAGACTCATTATTCTTATATTTTGATTTAGGGCACAAATGGAGGCGTTAAGTGAAAAACAGAGCTAATTGGGCAATTCTGGACAGTTTCGGCATCACTTCATAATCTAGGCATAACTCTCTCATCCGAGCTCCGATTGAGATGATTCAAGATGCTTTAGACGACAAAAAAAACTATACAACTTTCATGTTTTGAATTTTAAGAGATACTGACTGAATCGAGGTCAAAATCGGGCTCGAAGTAGCTGCACTTGCACTGCTGATGTGCTGGAAACGTTTCTTAGCCCACAAGTTTTCATATGCGGGAATTACCACCCTCCTAATTACATTAGAACTCTATTTTATCTTATTGTTATTATTTTTCTTGATAAGTCAGAATTGGATACTGTTATCTGGAGAGAAATTTTAGGAGATTTTGTAGGCTTTTCTTGGGGGATGGGAAGTGGAGAGAAAAGA
>NW_010729188.1:10000-27865 GCF_000365185.1 Nelumbo nucifera
GAATTATTTGGTAACTAATGTGTTACCGCCTGGTTTGTCTAAAGCTCAAAGCGATAAGATCAAGAGGGATGCCAAATACTATGTGTGGGATGACCCATACTTATGGAAGCATTGCACAGATCAAATGATAAGAAGGTGCGTGCCTGAAAATGAGATTATTTCTATTCTAACCTTTTGTCATTCTTATGCTTGTGGAGGTCACTTTGGAGCTAAGAGGGAAGTGAGAAATGTGCTGGAAAGTGGTTTCTATTGGCCAAGCTTATTCCAAGACTCATATTTTTTCTGTAAGTCATGCGATCATTGTCAAAAGACAGGTAATATATCCCAAAGGAATGAGATGCCACAAACCCCCATTATATTTTGTGAAATTTTTTATGTTTGGGGCATCAATTTCATGGGACCTTTCCCTGTATCGTTCGGTTATGTTTATATTTTACTTGCTGTTGATTATGTCTCGAAATGGGTGGAAGCTAAAGCTACCAGGACTGACGATTCTATGGCTATTACACATTTTATCAAGTCTAACATCTTCTCTAGGTTTGGAATTCCAAGAGCTCTGATAAGTGATCGAGGCACTCACTTTTGCAATCGAAGTGTGGAGGCTTTGCTGCGAAAATACCATGTGACCCACAAAGTGTCAACTGCCTATCATCCGTAAACTAGTGGACAAGTGGAAGTGTCAAATCAAGAGATCAAGTCCATCCTTGAAAATACGGTCAATCCAAGTAGAAAAGATTGGAGTTTGCGCTCGGATGATGCGTTCTGGGCATATAGGACTGCATATAAGACACCCATTGGTATGTCACCTTATCGGTTGGTGTTTGGGAAACCATGCCACCTTCCAATTGAGTAAGAACACAAGGCATATTGGGCTATCAAGAGTCTCAACATGAAGATGGATGAAAGTGGAGAACACCGGAAGTTGCAACTACAAGAGTTAGAGGAAATTCGTAATGATGCCCATGAAAGTGCAATAATTTATAAGGAAAAGACGAAGGCTTTTTATGACAAGATGATCTCTTGGAAGGAGTTTAAAGTTGGTCAAAAAGTCCTTTACCATTCACGACTTCGTTTGTTTCCGGGTAAGTTGCATTCTCGTTGGATTGGACCTTTTGTTGTTACTAATGTTTTTCCTCATGGTGCAGTTGAAATTCAAAGTTTAGCAACCTCCAAAGCATTCAAGGGGAATGACCATAGACTCAAGCATTTCTATGAAGGCTTCCAAGTAGAAAATGTGGAACAATTGGACCTTGAGGATCTGATTTATGTTGATTAAAAAAGGGAAGTTCATTTTTTTTCTTTCTCTTCTTATTTTTGCATTTATATTTTGGTTGTTTTTGCCTTTTATTTGCATTTCACCTTACATTGGTGACAATGTAAGTTTTAAGTGTGGGGGAGGGGATTTAGGTTGTGTTTTAATTCTGCATTTTTTTTTTGTTTTAATTCTGCATTATTTTTAAAAAAAGTTTTGCTCTTTGCTTTTTGGGTTTTCAACAATTTTTTTTAGGTTGTATATGCCATGAGCAAGATTCAATTAAGCTTGAAAAGCTCATAACATGATTGGATAAACAATCTTCCAACTTAGAATTAATTAGTCTAGTTATTTTCCTTGAGAATGGTAGTGACTAAATTTAGTAGACAAAAGCTGGTGAGATTTTGACCCATTAGACTGACACATCCATATCAGTCTCACTATTTTCTTTCATGTGAGATATTCTTTCATGGATTTGTTTCTCTAGAACTTGCCTTGATTCTCTTTGAGGTCATATTGACACATGCATGCATGAACATGATTAAGGCCTTTTTTGTTATAAGCTACATAAGCCAAATAGCCTACCTTGTGATAAATTATTCCCTTTGCTGGACCCCTTTGAGCTTTACTGACCTTTGTCGTTCAATGTGAACCCATGTTACAAGCTTTAAACCCTAGAAAAAGTTAATACCCTTACCCAAGCCGTAGAGCTAGTGGAGTATTGTTCATCATTATGATATGTATGGATGTGCAAGTCTTGGGTGTGGGGATGTCTGGATTCATGATATGGTTATGAATGGTGAAATGGAACATGTTTTCATTCTCAGTTCGTGAGTTCCAGTGATTGATATGCTTTGAAAAAAAAAGTAAGTAAAGAAGTAAGGAAGGAATGGAGGAAATTGCTTTTGATGTTACAAACTATCCATGCCCCTCCTAAAATAAAAAAAAAGGGAATGCTTATATATATACAAAGGGTGGAAGCTGTTGCAAAGGATTGTTCCTTGTTGAATGGAGTGAGTGGTTTTACATGTCTTGTACTTTTAAGCTTTAATTGATTCATTTTTGCTCCACTAGTTTCGATGGCTTTTAAGCTACATTTCCAATTATTTTCCACCTTGATCCTAAGCCCCGTTACAACCCTTGAAAAGTCCTTTTGATTCATGTTATGCATGTGATCCCAGTGTTGGATAATGAGAAGATATGCGTTTGTTTCCGTTGGAATGAATTTGAGTGAAACACATACCCTTCAAACACATGACAGTAGAGTGTTTATTTCCGTGAGGGTCTACGTATTTAGTCTTCCATCTTCGAGTGAAAATGCTTACTAAGTAATTGAAAGTTGATAAGAATGTTTGTTCATGATGTGTTATGAGTATTGATGAGCTTAGTTTTTCTTCACTAATGGCATTGTAACCTTGGTGTTTTTTGGGAAAGTGAATTCGAGTTTTGCCCGAGGACGATCAAAAGCTAAGTGTGGGGGGGATTTGATGAGAATGCAAAATATAATATTTTTCTCCCTTAATGTTTAGTCTTTTATACTTATTTAGTGCCTAAATAGACTCATTATTCTTATATTTTGATTTAGGGCACAAATGGAGGCGTTAAGTGAAAAACGGAGCTAATTGGGCAATTCTGGACAGTTTCGGCATCACTTCATAATATGCACATAACTCTCTCATCCGAGTTCCGATTGAGATGCTTCAAAATGCTTTGGAACGAAAAGAAAATTCTCTACAACTTTTATGTTTTGAGTTATAAGAAATACTGACTGCATCAAGGTCGAAATCTTGCTTGAAATAGCTGCACCTGCACTGCTGACGTGCTGGAAACGTTTCTTAGCCCACAAGTTTTCATATGCGGGAATTACCACCCTCCTAATTATACTCTATTTTATCTTATTTTTATTATTTTTCTTGATAACTCAGAATTGGAGGCTGTTATCTGGAGAGAAATTTTAGGAGATTTTGTAGGCTTCTCTTGGGGGATGGAAAGTGGAGAGAAAAGAAAAGAGGAGAAGGAAAACAAGGAAAAAGAAAAAAACAATCAGACTTGGGCTGCCGCACCTCCTCTCTTCTTCTCCAATTCTTCCATGAGTTTTCATCATGACCGTGCACGGCTAAATTCTAATACTTGGTCAAAGGAAACAGAAGCCTCAGAATCAGCAAAACTGTGATATCTAATTTAATTTTTACTGTTCGATTTATGCTTTGAATATCGAATGTTCTTCTATGCTTATGTTCATGATTGTTTCGTCTAATCGCTAGGAGGCGTACTATTTTATTATTCGTTGCAATCTACTATTGGGTTAGATATCAGATCCGTAATTGTTTGATCCCTCTAATCTGATAAGCAACTAGGGTTTAATGATTTGTTGCGTCAGAAATTGTTAGATCTTAGGAAGAACACTCGACTAAATTAAATACAATCGCTTGTGCTTGTGTTGTTTAGCTTCATCGATCTCCAATTCTTAATGCTACTAATGGATTAAATCTTGAACGCTTGTTTCGGGTTATTTAGTAGTAACGATTAAGTAGATCGCTTGTTTTCTAATTAACTACGATTAAGGATCGATAGGAAAATAATTCCTATGGTGAATATTAAAAGTGTGAATTGATATATTTTTGCATTGATGATCAGTAGTGAAATTATGATGGTGGATGTTGACTTAGACCAAGATTTGTTCTTTGGATTAATTTCGACACTTTAATTTGAATTGCTCCTCATTTGATTTTCTTTCTTTTTAAATCTGGTTTTTGTTATACTCAAACCCCCATATCCTTATTCACGTAGCACGAAAATAGGCTAGATACTCTCTGTGGGAATGATCCCTACTCGCATTACTGCATATGTTTTTAGGAATATAGGTTTTATTTTTGGGTACTTGGTTACTATGAAATCATTATTGAACCCAAAGGATAGAGGGTGATGTCATATATAACTTTGTCATTTGCAGTTTGTTCATTTCACTCCCTATGTGTAAATTTGGTATTTATATTTGCATGGCAACCTTGAACACTCAAAACCTATTTGCTCAATTTCAATCGTTCTCCATTGAACTCTTGATTGGAACCAACTACAAGAGATGGAGAAGTCAGATTGACATAGTCTTAGAAGCTCATGGATATGACATTTGCCTCACACAACCTGAACATTTACAACCTCCAACAAATGCAAGTAGCTAAGCTCATACAAGATATAACAATTAGCAACAAGCCAATAAAATGGCTCTTCTTATCGTTCAAAGTCAAATTTCTGAACCATTGAAGGTTGGCATTCCCATGTCTGATACTGCTAGGGAAACCCTTGATACTATCAAGAGTCAGTTTGTAGGCTCCATAAATGAGTTTTTTCAAACCTTGAGTAGCCAAAATGGAAAGTATGCATCTATTTGAATTTCTCTTTAGTTTTAAAATTCTCAGAGGTGAATGTTAAGTCGATTTCCAACAAATTTTTCTACAAACATGTGTTGTGATTGGAGTACAACATGTAGCAAACAAAGAAATCCTTTTGAACAGCCTATTCATTAAGGGTATATGGTTGCATTGGATTACATTAAATTAAATATTTAGATGGTTAGATGAGATTAGATACTTGGGATAGGTGAAATGTGCCACTAGAGTTTTGCATAGAAATATTTACGTCGATGATGTGTACAGAAAGAATAAGATGTGAAGTGTGCAGAAATATGACTCTGGGAACAATAATCACAAATGGAAGTTTGAGTTATGTTTAGAAATAGTAGTGCTTGTAATATCACTTCATATCAATGTCTGGAGTACGAAAGTGTTTATTACATGATTCCTTTGCATGCTGGCTTGATTCTTTTGCAAGCTAGCAGTGCTTGTGATAATTATCAAGGTGTATGATGGAAAGATGGCAACATTAGTTTTTTGAAGGCTGGCTTGATTCTTCCATGATTCTTTCGCCTCAATCGGTTGTGTGGTACAAATAGAAAGTAGGCATCAATATTTGGTAGTTTTAACTTGTGATGAACTAGAATGAATGTGTTAAGATTGTTCAGGAATGTCTTACCTTGTGTTCCCTATGAAGGAGCCCTAGAAGTTGTTTGTGTAGCTCTTGTTTATTCTGACCCTGATAAGATCGAGAAGTGAAAATATGTGAATATGGAATTTTTCGCCTTGAGAGTAAAGAAAAGAAAAGATATATGGTAGTTTGAGGTTTTCTTATCTTACTTGGATCTCTTATATGTAGTGCTTCTGGCCTTGCTGGTTGAGACTTAAAGTTAAACAAGTGTTAGTGTCACATGATGGGGAAAATGTTGGCAGCACTTATCAATTTAGTTTTTGTGGCTAGATTTCTTACACTGGATTAGATAAGATGCTAATTCAAAATTTGATGGTTGGGCTGAACCTATGATTGAAAGAGTGTTGTTCTAACGATTTTGTTGTATCATTTTATGAATTCAATGAGAAGCTTTGAACTTTCTTCTACCAATCCATATTTGTCACAAAGCTTATGATAGGTTTTAGTAGAAAAGTGCTGAAATAAAAAAAAAATGTAAAAGAAAAGAATATTTCTTGTAGAAGAAGAGAAGAAAGGAGAAATGGAAGAGAAGAGATTTGAGAGAGAAAAGAGAGCAATAATGCTAGTGGCCCTCTTCACTATTATTTATAGTCTAAAATAATAAAGAGTACAAAGATCAATATGCCCTTACAGGTGACTAACAAATAAAACAGCATAAAACAATTTAAATAATTGCTCAAAAAGGACCCAACAAGAGTGTTGTGGTCCCTACTTCCAATCTAAATGGTAAATAATCGAAAACTACCACTATAGACTACACAATTTTTCTAAAACCTCTACACTCCCCTCAAATTAGAAGTAAATGTCACGCATTCCCAACTTGTGTAGGTTGTATTCAAGCTTGTTCTTTGCAACCCCTTTGGTGAAGACATCAGCCATTGTAGTTCAGATGAGACATAAGGCAAGAAGACTTCTCCAGTTGTCACCCTTTCTCTTATGAAGTGCCTATCAATCTCAATGTGTTTAGTCATGTCATACTGAATTGGATTGTGGGAAATATAACATTATGTACTTGGTTATCACAATATAACATCATGGGCTCCTCATCTTTTATTTCAATTTCACTCAGTAGAGATCTCACCCAAAGTAGTTCTCACTCAGTAGGACTCCGGCTTTGAACTTTCATGATCTGAGAAAAGAATCCCTCTGCCATGCAAGTATCATCTCAATCGCTTCCCAATGTTGAACCCAAGAAGCATGCATATACTGACTCACAACACTAACAACATAGGAGATGTCTGGATGTGCCATACATAAATAAATAGTCGGCCTACTATCCTCTAATATCTTCCCACATCCTTAACCAACTCACCATCCAAAACATTAATTCTATGATTTGGGTCAATAGGAGTATCAGCTAGTTTAGTTCCAAACTTCCCAATCTCCTGTAGTAAGTCCAACACATACTTCCCCAAAGAGCTGAAAATCCCATACTTGGATCTTGCAACCTCAATCCCTAGAAAGTATTTCAGTTCACCTAGATCCTCAATCTCAAACTCTTGCTGTAGTGACTTCTTGAATGCATCAATCTCCTTCAGGTCATTTCCTATAACAATTACGTCATCTACATATACAATCAATACTAACAGTAAGGGTGCCAATGGACCAGCTTTGGATTGGACCTCATCCAGTCCAAAATCAATTTGGACGGATTGGATGGACCAACAAAACATATTGGATTGGACCAATCTGGTCCAAAATATTTATTAGATTAGGTTGGACCTAGTCCATCCATAACAAATTTATATTGGATTGGATTGGATTAAGACAATATCTGGTCCATTGATATAAGATAAGAATATATGTGTCAATGCATCAGGTTTGGGTTGAAACCAATCTAAATCAAAATGAATTTCAACAGATTGGATAGTCCAGACATTGAATTGGATTGATCCAAATTGGTCCAAAACATTCATTGGATTGGATTGGATTGGACTTGCTCTATTTATAATGGACTTATAGTGGACTGGATCGGTTTGGACCAAATCTAGTCCAATTGACACCCCTAACAGACAAGAGTGCCTTCTCCTTTTTACAAAGAGAGTATGGTCGGATTGAGTCTATGTGTACCCAAAATGGATAAGTGCTCCTCTTAACATGTCAAATGATGTGTGCACAGTTTACATATAAATTCTAGTGTTTATGCATGGTTTTGATGCGAATTTGTGTGAATTCTTACCCCAATTGAGCTTCATTTCAGGAAATTGTCAAAGGGGACAAGTCTAGGGAAAAGAAGCATAAAATCATGCTAAAAGAGGCCAAATTGAAAGTGATACAGCCCAGTTGGGAGCAAGGCTCAGCCGAAAGGTCAAAGGAGGGCTATTCGGCCCTTAAAGTCCATGAAACACTCTTTGGGAGAGCCCAAAGAGAGAGCCCAGTCGCAACCTTCCAAGGGAGCCTATTCGGCCCAGCAAGGAGGAGGCCCAATTGCAGATCAAGAGCAACCCAAATTGCAGCTCAAGAATAGCCTAAAGTGCAACCAAGAGAGGCTAGGGGCGGAAACTTCTAGAAAGTTCAAGAGAGCTAAGGGCAGCAACTTCTAGAAGGTTCAAGAGGGTAAAGGCGCCAAACTTTCTAGAGGAGAGAACTTTCTAGATGAGAGAAAGGGGCTGAAGAGAACGCTATAAAAGGAGAAGAGAGCTAAGGGAAAAGGGGTCAAAAATACCTTTTGGGGTGAATTCCTTTTGTGGAGAAGAGAAAGATAAGCGCAAGAGAGGAGAAAAAAGGAGAAGATTCAAGAATATTCAAGAGAGGAAGAAACTGATTTCGAACTTGGAGAAGAAGCCATTGGGAGAGATCAATCTAGGTTGTCTTCTTCCTTGATTTCTGCACAAGTGGTAATCGAATTCAGCTAGGGCCTTCATGTTTATTTTCTCCATTACTTCAATCTTTCTTTGTTGTAATTGAATGGTGTTTCATGTAAATTCAGATCTGTAATTAGTTCTTTAGGGTTATTCGAATGGATTAGATTCAGATTTGATGTTTCTTGATTAGAAATTCAATTGTAGAACTGCTAGCCGAATTGCTATTTTGTAATCTCAGATCTGTATTTTCAGATCATGAAATTGTAATATCTGAATTACTTGAGAGAGAATTCAAGTAGCTTTAATTCAGTTTGGCTGCATTGTTCCTTGGAAATCCTAGAGTGCTTGAGAAAGACTAAGATTTCAGATCTGCTAATCAAGAACCGAATTGAGTGCAAGGTTAGATATAACTTGCACAATTCGGTTGGTGATCATTCAATCTGAAATGATGCCCTATAATTTTAGATCTTAATGCATGCATGGGGATTAGCTTGTCTTCTCAATTTGCTAATCGAATGACCTAGAGATYTAATTGCTRAGTCAATTCTATGCATAGTTAGCTTGTCTTCTCAATTTGCTTGCAAGGTGTTTGATCCAATGTTTTAGAGATAGTTTTGTAGTTAGAATTTCATATTTGAATTAGATTTAAATTTTGGTTGATTAGATAATAGATGGTTGATATATTACTAGTAGTTGTTGTATAAGTCCTTGTGGGAACGATACTCTATTCATCACTCTATTACTTGTGCGGGTAGTGCACTTGCTAGTGTAGCTGATAAACACCAAGTTTTTGGCACCGTTGCTGGGGATTTATTGCAGTAATATTAAGAACTATTAGCCACTGTTAATCTGATCTTTAACTCTATTTATTAAGATTCAGATCTGCATATGGTAGCTTTCATTGCTGATATAAATAGTCTTCTTTCTTACTGCTGATTTGCTTCATCTTTGATTGTTGTTTTAGTCTTAGTAGTATAGCTACATATTAGTTCTACATATTTTACAACACTTGTGTGGTTCAGATCTGTGTACATTACTGTCATTGCTGAATTCAGAATTCAGATCTGAGCACACAGAAAAAAATATATAATAGAGTTGTTCTAATAGTATAACTGATAGAGGTAGTTCTAGTTCTATACATTACAGATTTGCACACACTAACCTATTGTTTTAGGTAATCTCTTTCTTCTTGTCGAATGTTTCTAGGTAATCTGATTTTTATTTCTGCTATATGATAGGTTTAGATCTGTAGAGAGAGTAACTTCTCTATGAGTAGTTTTCTTGCCTAGTGTTAATTGCCTCTTTCTTAGTTTGTTGTTCTAGTTTCAGTAGCTTCAGTTTTTTTCTTCTTGCCAAATGCATCTAGTTTAGGTTGTTGTAGAATGTAGCTTATTAACTCTATAGGTTACTTTGATGATTTGACAGGTTCCAGATTTGTGCTCCATTTCTGGTTTAATAGATCTGATATATTTCTGATTTGTAGTAGGATTCAGATCTGTATTTTCTTATATCTGTAGTGTAGTTCAGATCTGTATTTTCCTATTGCTGATTTGCTTATCTCTTTGCAGCTGTTCTAGTCATGGTAGTATAGTTCAGATCTGATTTTTTTCTGTAGCAGTGATAGTTAATTGCGGATTTCATTGCTGATTTCATTAACTGTATACATTAGCTGATTTTAGTTCTGTACAAATCTTATACATTCATTACTGATATCAGTAGTTTTTTTTTCTTTTATTTCTATTGCTGATTTGTTTAGTTTTGATTATTGTTCTAGTATTGCCAGTTGAGTTGATTTCTGGTTCTTTATATCTCATAAAATCAGTGGAGTTCAGATCTGTACACACTAGCTTTCAGTGCTGAGTTCAGAAATCAGATCTGAACACACAGAAAAATCTTAGGCTGATATTCAGATCTGTGTATATTGATCTTCATTGCTGAAATCAGAACTTTTTCTTCTTCTTCTAGCCAATTGTCTCTATATTAGGCTGCTCTTCTTACTTCAAGTGTTCAATCTGCTAGAGTTGATAGGCTACTTCTCTGATTTCAAGCTGGTATATCAGATTTCAGATTTGTCTATATTCAGCCTGCTGATTGTTATTGTGTTTAAAGCTTTGACTTCTTAGATAACATTCAGTCTTTTGCCTTGTAAACTACTGCTAGATTAGGATTGCTAATTGTTTAATTATTTACATTTTTTATTTGAGTACATTAGTCTTTTTATTGCCTTGACTTGTATAATTTATGACAAGCAAACCTGAACCAGAGGAAGTCCCTTACGACCCGGAGATTGAAAGAACCCTCCGCATCCGCCTAAGAGCTGCTAGACAAGTTAGAGCTGAAATTGAATAAATGGATGAACCAAGGACTATGATGGACTATGCCAAACCAACCCTTACCGGGGCAGCTTCAAGCATTATAAGACCAGTCATTGCTGCTAATAACTTCGAGATTAAACCAGCCATAATTCAGATGATCCAAAACACAGTTCAGTTCTGTGGTATGGCTCATGAAGATCCAAACTCTCACATAGCCAACTTCTTAGAGATTTGTGACACTTTCAAGCATAATGGGGTAAGTGATGATGTTGTTAGGCTGAGGTTATTCCCATTTTCATTGAAAGACAAGGCCAAGGCTTGGCTGAATTCATAACCAGCCGGACCTATAGCCACTTGGGATGAAATGGCTAGCCGATTCCTCTCCAAGTACTTCCCTCCATCCAAAACAGCAAAAATGAGAAATGACATCACCACTTTCTTTCAACAAGATGCAGAATCTTTATATGAGTCATGGGAGCATTATAAGGAGCTGTTAAGGAAGGTCCCTCACCATGGACTTCCTATATGGCTGCAAGTGCAAACCTTCTACAATGGTCTAACCGAAGCCAACAAGGTCATCCTAGATGCGGCAGCCGGGGGCTCCATCAACAATAAGACTCCTGAAGTGGCCTATGCACTCATAGAGGAGATGGCAGCTAACAATTACTAATGGCATTCAGAGAGAACACAAGTGAGGAAGCAGCATGGTCTTCACAGTGTGGACACATACACAGCTCTATCTACGCAAATAAGTGCACTCAGCAAGAAAGATGATGAGATGCAGATGGCAGCCATGCATGTGCAGTCCATGACATGTGATTGGTGTGGGGGAGGCCACATCAGCACTGAATGCCAAGTTAGCAATCAATTTAGGCAGTCCACAGAACAGGTTGACTTTGTTAGCAACTTTGCAAGGCAGCAAGGAAATCAGCACCACCATGCCATTAACTCCGGATGGAGGGGCTACCCGAATCAGTCATGGCCAAATCAGCATGGGCCAAAGCCCTTTCCCCAAAATTTCCATCAGCCGGAAAAGCAATCTAACCTAGAGGAGCTGATGACCAAGTTCATAGCCAATGCTGAAACCAGATTTCAGAACCAAGAGGCTTCAATAAAGAACTTGGAAAATCAGGTTGGGCAGTTGGCGCAAATGATTTCAGCAAGAATACCGAGCACTCTACTAAGTAATACATAAGTGAATCCATGAGAACAAGTGCAGACTATCACTTTAAGAAGTGGTAAGGAGCTGCCGGAAGTAGAGAAGAAAGCAAAGGCTGAAAACAAGGCAAATGCAACCCTTGAAACCGGAAACAAGAAGGAGGAGCAATCTGAACCGCAACAAGAAAGACACCACCAACCGCAAGTTCCCTTCCCCAATAGGCTGAAGCAACAGAAACTGAAAGAGGAATTCGGTAAGTTTCTTGAAGTATTTAAAAATTTACACATTAATATTCCTTTTGTTGATGCTTTAGCCCAGATGCCACACTATGCAAAGTTTTTGAAGGAGACATTGGCAAACAAAAGGAAATTGGGAGATGTGGCTATGGTTGCTCTAAATGAAGAATGCTCAGCAATCCTTCTCAACAAGCTACCCCAAAAGCTTAATGATCCAGGGAGTTTCACTATCCCTTGCACAATAGGCAGTTTAAAAATTGAAAAGGCATTATGCGATTTAGGAGCTAGCATAAACTTGATGCCATATTCGGTTTTCAAGAAATTGGGGTTGGGAGAACCCCAACCCACTAGAGTTGCATTACAACTAGCAGATAGATCCATAAAGCATCCAAGGGGAATCATAGAAGATGTGCTTGTTAAAGTAGATAAGTTCATATTTCCAGTTGATTTCATTCTATTAGACATGCAAGAGGATGTTGAGGTTTCTCTTATCCAAGGGAGACCTTTCCGAGCCACGGGGAAGGTAATGATTGATATCCAACAAGGGCAACTCAGCTTTAGGATTCAAGATGAAGAAATATTTTTTAAAATGTCTGATGCTATGAAACATGCATCTTCTAGTGATGATTCTTGTTACATGGTTGATGTTAATGATTATGTGGTTGAATATTGCTTTCAGGTTAGCAGGTTGGCCGACCCCCTTGACCTTTGCATACAAGAGGGAGGAGTTGCAAGAGACGAAAATGAGGAGATTCAAAGCATGGCAGCATACCTGAATGCCAATCCTCAGTTTCAAGAGAAGGGATTTCTCAAGTTGGAGAGCTTGGACAGACCACCAATACCAACAAGCAAATTTTCAAACCAAGAACCTCCCACCCTTGAACTGAAGCAACTTCCACCACATTTGGAGTATGCTTTCTTAGAGGCATCATCAACTCTATCGGTAATCATATCAGCAACATTGAGCCCTTTGCAAAAAAAAAACTGTTGAGTGTTACGGGAACACAAGACAGCATTGGCTTGGAAGGTAGCCAACATCAAGGGCATCACCCCATTAGTATGCATGCATGGAATTCTGATGGAAGATGGCAGCAAGCCCTCAGTTCAGCCCCAAAGATGCCTGAACCCGAACATGAAAGAGGTGGTGAAGGCTGAAGTCATTGAGCTCCTAGATGCCAGGATTATTTATCCTATCTCTGACAGCCCTTGGGTGAGCCCCGTGCAAGTAGTACCCAAGAAAGGTGGCATAACCGTTGTACCAAATGAAAAAAATGAACTCATCCCGACTATAACTGTCACCAGGTGGCGAGTATGCATTGACTACAAAAAGTTGAATGAAGCCACACACAAGGATCACTTTCCTCTCCCGTTCATTAACCAAATGTTAGAGAGGTTGGCCGAGCATGAGTACTACTATTTCTTGGATGGGTATTTAGGTTACAATCAGATTCCAATTGCACCGGAAGACCAAGAAAATACCACCTTCACTTGCCCTTACGGTACCTTTGCCTATAGAAAAATGCCATTCGGATTGTGTAATGCTCCAACAACTTTTCAACGGTGTATGATGTCAATATTCTCTGATATGGTTGAAAAGTTCATGGAGGTTTTTATGGATGATTTTTCAATCTTTGGCTCTTCATTTGATGCATGTTTGAACAATTTGGAGAAGGTACTTAGGCAGTGCAAGGAGACACATCTAGTGCTGATTTGGGAGAAGTGTCATTTCATGGTGCAAGAAGGCATAGTGCTTGGGCACAAGATTTCACAGAGAGGTATTGAGGTTGAAAAAGCCAAGGTGGAGACAATTGAGAAATTTCCACCACCAACATCAATCCGAGCTGTGAGAAGCTTCTTGGGCCATGTCGGGTTTTACAGAAGATTTATCAAGGACTTCTCCAAGATAGCCAAGCCACTGTCCACTTTGCTTCAAAAGGAGGTAGCCTTTGAGTTCACAGCCAAATGCCTACAAGCATTCAACATCCTGAAGGACAAGTTGATCAATGCGCCCATTATGATAGCACCAGATTGGACACTTCCATTGAGCTGATGTGTGATGCGAGTGATTCAATCGTAGGAGCTATGTTAGGACAAAGATTGAACAAACACTTTCAGCCGATCTACTATGCTAGCAGAATCTTGAATGATGCTCAACAAATTTACACAACAACCAAAAAGGAACTACTAGCGGTAATCTTTGCTTTCGATAAGTTTCATTCATATCTGATCTTGTCCAAAGTTATTGTGTATATAGATCACTCGGCATTAAGGCACCTACTAGCCAAGAAGGATGCAAAGCCGAGGCTGATTAGGTGGATCCTCTTGTTGCAAGAATTTGATGTTGAGATCCGAGACAAGAAGGGTACCGAGAACCTAGCTGTTGATCATCTTTCCCATTTGGATAATGTGGATTTAGAGGAGAAGACAATCAACACCATCCGAGAAGAGTTTTCGGATGAACAACTCTACTCCATTTAGGAAAATTCATCACCTTGGTATGCTGATTTTGCAAATTACCTTGTTGCACATGTTATCCCTCCTCATCTTTCATATCAGCAGAAGAAGAAATTCTTCTCTGATGTGAAACACTATTTGTGAGAGGATCCCTTACTGTACAAGCTATGTGCAGATCAGGTCATAAGGAGGTGTGTACCCGAGGAGGAGATGGAGTCGGTGCTCCAGTACTGCCATGATAGAGAAGCGGGAGGCCACTTCGGAGCCAACTGCACTGTAGCCAAGATTTTGCAATCGGGTTTTTATTGGCCTACCTTGTTCAAGGATGCTCATAGGTATGTGTCCACATGTGATCAATGTCAGAGAGCAGGTAACATTTCCCGGAAGAACGAAATGCCCCTAATTAATATTCTGATTTGTGAAATTTTTTATGTATGGGGTATAGACTTCATGGGACCCTTCCCGAATTCTTTTTGGCAATAAGTACATCCTAGTGGTTGTTGATTATGTATCTAAATGGGTGGAAGCCACAGCTTTACCCATAAATGACTCTAGGAGGGTCGTACATTTCCTAAAAAATCTATTCACCCGATTTGGCACACCCCGAGCTATCATTAGTGATAGGGGAGCCCATTTCTATAACACCCAGTTTGAGCGGTTGATGCGAAAATATGGTGTTACACACAAATTAGCTGCCCCATATCACCCTCAAACCTGTGGCCAAGTAGAATCAGCTAATAGGGAGCTCAAAAGAATTTTGGAGAAGACAGTAGACTCTGCTAGGAAAGACTGGGCAATCAGGTTAGATGATGCATTATGGGCATACAAAACTGCATATAAAACACCCATCGGCATGTCTCCCTACAAGTTAGTTTTTGGAAAAGCATGTCATTTACCTGTTGAATTGGAACATAAGGCATATTGGGCACAAAAGTTCTTAAATTTTGATTCATATGCCACAGGAGCAGAGAGGCGGCTGCAGCTGAATGAATTGGATGAGTTCAGACTTACCGCCTATGAGAATGCCAAGGTTTACAAAGAGAGAACTAAAAGATGGCATGATAGGAACTTGTTGAAACATGATTTTCATGTGGGCTAGCAAGTGTTGCTGTATAATTCCCATCTCTGGTTGTTCCCGGGCAAGCTGAAGTTGATATGGTCTGGACCTTTCACCATCACACAGGTTTTCCCCTATGGAACTGTAGAGGTCACCCACCCGGCACAGGGCACATTTAAGGTGAATAGCTAGCGCCTCAAGCCATATATAGTGGGAGGAATGTTGCCTACTCCATCCACTGTGTACTTAGATGACTGGTGATCTCACTAGACTGGCGAGTTTCGAAAGAACTATCATAAACCTTCTTGTTTTTTTTCTGCTTTTCTTAGTCTTATCAGTTGAGTTTAGTTTAGTTTTTATTTCTTAGGTTGTTAATTGAATAAAGCTATTGTTCTATCTCTAGTTTTATGTGATTCTCTACAGCTAGAGGCTTCCCATCAAAGGAGCTATTGGAGAATTTAGAATGATCCTCAGGGAAGTCCTCTAAACCCCTCTACTTACATGATATTGCTCTTCATGCCCTTACCCTCATTGCTGGATTCATTTTCACTGCCTAACACTAGGAACATTGAGGATAATGTTCATCTTAAGTGTGGGGGAATTAGGCTGTAGCCATGCACCTCACTCATCCCAACACATACATACGTGCATGGACAGGCCGAATAGACTGAAATTTCCCCCATGATTATTGTTGTTTATTAGGTGAATTCAAAGAGGAAATACAATGAGTTGAAGGAGACCACTGCATGTGTCAGTTTTTTATTCTTGTGAATGATCCAACTTACCACAATGCATGAAGTTAAGAAAGCTGAATATGACCTTCATCATGACCAGCCCTAACTACCTTCATGTGTAGAATGCACTTAATTGAATAATTGATTATCATTCGAGCTAGTTCACATCTGAGCTGTTAATGCATGAGGTTCAATAACTGAAAAAGAAAGAAAGAAAAAAAAAATGTGAGATGGAGCATAAAATGCACTCACACAAAAAGAAAAAAAAAAGAAGAAAGAAGAAAATTCCCCATGTGAGATGGAGCATAAAATGCACGCACACCAAAAATGTGGTTGAACTCAGATAGATGCAGTGACAAATTTGAAACCAAGCTCATAGTAATGATTAATTTTAGAGGTCTAGGTGTTGATTTGCATGTTGAATGGAAGTAAACGTTGGAGCATGAAGAATTTCATATTCTCCTCTCCTTGGCTCTTATGTATGTGATAAGAATGGTAGTTCATAGGAATGAATCAGGATACTTACAAATTTCCTGACCACTCAATGCATTCTCATCCAAAAGTTCATCCGGTAAATGGTGATAAAGGGGGGGGATGATCAATTTATGGGTTATGTCTTTGATCGATGACAAGCAAAAGCTTAAGTGTGGGGGTGTTTTGATGTGTGCACAATTTACATATAAATTCTGGTGTTTATGCATGGTTTTGATGCTGATTTGTGTGAATTCTTACCCCAATTGAGCTTCATTTCAGGAAATTGTCAAAGGGGACAAGTCTAGGGAAAACAAGCATAAAACCATGCTAAAGGAGGCCAAATTGAAGGTGATACAGCCCAGTTGGGAGCAAGGCCCAGCCGAAAGGTCAAAGGAGGGCTATTCGGTCCTTAAAGTCCATGCAGCACTCTTTGGGAGAGCCCAAAGAGAGAGCCCATCCACAGCCTTCCAAGGGAGCCTATTCGGCCTAGCAAGGAAGAGGCCCAATTGTAGCTCAAGAGCAGCCCAAGTTACAGCTCAAGAACAACCCAAAGTGCAGCCAAGAGAGGCTAGGGGCGGCAACTTCTAGAAAGTTCAAGAGAGCTAAGGGCAGCAACTTCTAGAAGGTTCAAAAGGGTAAAGGCGCCAAACTTTCTAGAGGAGAGAACTTTCTAGAGGGGAGAACTTTCTAGATGAGAGAAAGGGGCTGAAGAGAAGGCTATAAAAGGAGAAGATAGCTAAGGGAAAAGGGGTCAAAAAAACCTTTTGGGGTGAATTCCTTTTGTGGAGAAGAGAAAGATAGGCGCAAGAAAGGAGAAGAAAGGAGAAGATTCAAGAATATTCAAGAGAGGAAGAAACTGATTTCAAACTTGGAGAAGAAGCCATTGGGAGAGATCAATCTAGGTTGTCTTCTTCCTTGATTTCTGAACAAGTGTTAATCGAATTCAGCTAAGGCCTTCATGTTTATTTTCGCCATTACTTCAATCTTTCTCGCTATAATTGAATGGTGTTTCATGTAAATTCAGATCTGTAATTAGTTCTCTAGGGTTATTCGAATGGATTAGATTCAGATTTGATGTTTCTTGATTAGAAATTCAATTGTAGAACTGCTAGCTGAATTGCTATTTTGTAATCTCAGATCTGTAATTTCAGATCATGAAATTGTAATATCTGAATTACTTGAGAGAGAATTCAGGTAGCTTTAATTCAGTTTGGCTGCATTGTTCTTTGGAAATCCTAGATTGCTTGAGAAAGACTAAGATTTCAGATCTGCTAATCAAGAACCGAATTGAGTGCAAGGTTAGATATAACTTGCACAATTCGGTTGGTGATCATTC